>JAQIWA010002559.1:0-12956 GCA_034693305.1 Eueremaeus valkanovi | reverse complement strand
ATCTATCGTTTGATTCAATCAATCTTTTGTCGAAATCGCCTCAACAGACGTGTCCGCCATAGCCGACACTATTATCTCCGAAAGCATACGTTAAGCCATACTTAAAGACCGAATCAGAACTTATATAAACTTTTTGTTCAGTTTTACGACATTTTTCGACACTTATAAGACTTTTTGCGACCCAATCACCCCCACTGTCGACCAACTCGCGGCCAAGCGATGTCCCCCTTTACTTGGTTGGCCTACCTGTTGTTCGGTACCCCTGAAAACACGGCCAATCACTTCCATTGCTATCAATTTCTATAATATACTAATAAAATAAAAATATTTAATATCCATATAATACGGAACTGACTGTCATTTTTCACTTCTTTAGATTTTTTGTATATAAACTAAAGAAATTCTGATAATAAGTAGTCGAAGGTATGTCCAACTCTTTAACTGTTTAATACATGCCGAGCCCTAAGGCAGGAACAACTATTGAATTATACTAGACAAGTTTGTCAGCACATATACGTAACTTTCTAATAATAGTTATAATATGGTCTCAAAAGTAGTTTAATTACACACTTGAATGCGCACACAATTAAACTAGTTTTCACTTTTGTCCTTCAACTCTGCACTTTAGTTTGAGTTACATTTTTTCCTTGTATTCATCGGAATATTCTTCGCTTGAATTCCTGTGCCTTCAAATCTGATTATGTTTTTTTGTGTCTGCAATGATCAGTCCCTCTGAGATATTTTACGACACCTATCAACTGATTAAATGAAAGTTAAAACTTATTTAAATTCAAATCAAGTACTTCTCAGTTTAAAAATCTGTATATAAGACAACATTTTTAAGTTTTTTTTAATTCAATTGTGCTCTAAGTTTGTCAATCATTTCAAATAATTGCCGGAATAGTTGTCTGAAAATGAATGCAACCCATCCTATGCACCAACTCTTACTGTCCAACAGATATAATCCATTAATAAGTGGATTATCTTATTATTTATGGGACTTCTGGACAGACATTGGGGATCCAAGTAATGAATATTTCATTTTATTTAAACTTAAAATCTTGTAAAATATTATATCTCAGGGACACAACACTTTCCATTGATGAGCAATGGACCCTGGACAATGTGCACAATTATGTTGGCATACCTGCTATTTGTCAAACAAATCGGTCCACAACTGATGAAAGACCGAAAGCCATTCACTTTAAGGCATTCAATGCTTGTCTATAACATAGCATTAGTCGTATTCAACGTTTACTTCTTCATTGAAGCCTTGATTTGCATCCGATTTGGTTTGGATTTATTTGACTTTAAATTTCCCGACAATCGTGATGTCAGTCCCCAAGCCATGCGAATGGTATACTCGGGTTACGCGTATTTCTTGACCAAAATACTGGATCTCTTCGACACTGTATTCTTTGTGCTCAGAAAGAAATACTCACAGGTATTGTCATATCTATAGCTAAAATATATTGTATTTTATTTACTCATATTTCAAACTTAATTCCGATGATCGTCGTTAAACACCAAGTTCTATATTACTGCATATAAATACTGTACATGGATAAGATACTAAATGAGTGATTTTTATTTGATATGATATTTTTATTTTGCATTTTAATCATCTTTTTTAACCCACATTTATGTTAACCCAATTAACATTCAGAAACAGTTCTTCGGTTCAAAAGTTGTTCAATTAGTTTGTCGATTAGTCAATAAAATAATGTACCTGCACAGCACCTTCCTACTTATTGGAAATTCTTCTTTTAATATATTGACAGTTATTTTGAATATTTTAAGACAATTTTTATAAAAAAAAGCCTTAAAATTATAAATATGTCTGAAATAAATTATTTCCAATATATTATTTTCTATTCTGTAGTTTTACAACTACCCTGATCAGATTGATATACTTTATTCACTGTTTATTTTTAGCTTAGAAAGATTCTTTCAAAATTTAACCTTTGATTATTTCAAAGTTACCCAACTTTTCAACCCATTTTCATTAATTTATGAAATTTCCCTTTAAAAATGGTCTGGCCTCTACTGTAGACTATTTAACCTTGGAATTCCTTTTAATTGCTGCTAGCATATTGAACTCGGCTATTAATGTTTAGCTAACCACGAGATAACATATCTCTGAGAACTTAAAGCAAAATAATATAAGATTTAATTTAATAATTAATTTGATTTTTGAATTAATGCTAACGACTCTTAAGTGAAGATCACTTCAAACTACAGACAAATTAAACGATAAGCAAAAGTACAGAAATTGATATAAATTTTGTAATTTAGATAACAGTTTTGCATTTATATCATCACACAATCGTACCAATGCTGGGATGGCTGGCCATCAAAATATCACCGACGGCTGCACCCATAGGTCTTATACCTATCGTCAACTCATTCATTCACGCAATTATGTACAGTTATTACGCACTGTCAGCTTTGGGCCCGGAATACAAGCAGTTGTTGTGGTGGAAGAAATGGATAACTGTCCTACAGATGAACCAATTCCTCCTCTTCTGTGTCTATTATACGGCTTTCGTTGTTATGCAAACCGGATATCCGTTTATATATCTTATGCTGGGATTCGTACAGCCATTCATATTCTTCTATATGTTTTGGGACTTTTTCCGCAGAGCATATTCGGGCACAACTAGTAACAAGCTCAAATCTAAATGAATGATCAAGCACATTTTATATTATTGCACTTTCTGTTTGGTTTTTGTTATACATTTTTTGCTATTAATTTATTTGTTATTCATTTAATCATTTGTTCAAAACTAATCAAAAACTGAATAAATCTTTTGTTGATTTTTTGGGGAAAAAATAATTTTCTCTTTAAATAGCTATGAAATGATGGCATTATATAAGTGACATATTTTCAAACTTTTTCTTATATTTAAAAAGGGTTTAGAAAAATATCATTTTATTTATATTTATGTAAAGTTTTTAATTAGGCTTTTCTTTCAGTTTAATTAAGCATAAAATCTAATTTATTTAATTATTTTTATTAATTAAGACTCGGATAAAAAATATCGAAAACATTCCTAAACTTAAATAATTTTGAAAATAGAGCGATAAATATGAAGAAAAAATGTCTGTTTTTATGACTGAAAAATAAAATAACAAAATCATTGAATTTTTGAAATTAGAAGTGATTTTCAATTAATTTTTTTTCTTTTCATTTCATGTTATAAATGAATTGCAATTATTCTAATATTCAATGATTAGTTAAAACATTTTATTTCCTATCTATTGATCTAAATATCAATGTTTTCCATACTATCTATAAATATATGAATCAAGACTTGTCTTACATTTAGTGCTGAAACAAACGAAAAATAATATTAAAAATTGGTTCCAGTTATGAGATAGCCTTAACACTTATAGTACGTAAAGTGCGGCCACAATAGGCTAATGCACTTTAAACTAATTTTATGACAAACCGTCCAAAAGAACATAAAAATCAACGAAAAACTTGTTTCAGATATTAAACTACTTTTTTTATTTTCAGTCTAGCATTTCATCGACAGAACTAAATATAGAATAAATTTTTTTTAAATTCAAAAAACTATTTAATTTGAATATAATTACTATAAAAGCAAAATATTTTCGCAAAGGATTTGTGAATTTCATTGTTTTTTATTGAATATTAAGAAAACAATTTATGCTTTTGTTTCTATAACAGAATTTCTTTATTATTGTTCAGAAATTTTAAATCTATTTGTCTAAAGAGATAATTCTAGAATTATATGGGTTATCTGAACAATTTAAATTTATTATCTAGTTTATGATGAGCAAGATCACTCATTATTCAGAATTTTTAAGAATAAATAATAACTGGAATAAATGGTTTTGAATTTATTACTAAATATTTTTACTAAACAGAAAGCAGAAAATGCATAAATATAAACATAACTGGGTAATTCTGCCACTAAAAGACAACCCTTTATTAATTCTTATATCTGTGACATAAATATCATATTTAGAAAAAGTTTTGACATTTGAGTGAAGACTATAAAAAGTGGCATTAATTATGATTTTGTATAATGAATATAATTATTTATAATTCAACATGTTATGTTCTTTTACAACGCCCAAGCTCATTTGACAGCTATATATTATCAGCAGTTAATCGAAAGAATATAATTAGAAATTAATATTAATATCGTTTCTGTTGTAATAATGACCGGAATATTCTCTACTCATTCTATTTCTTTCCTCAATAGTTAACGAATCAAATAATTAATATTGACTTTTGAAGTGATGAAGATTTTTACATCAATAGCAACAGTGATTGAAATGTGGAAATAAAAAGAAAATATATTTTAGTGAAACTAGATTTCATGGATTAGTTTAATAAATTAAGAAAATATTGTTTTAAACCGTCCCGTCATTATTGAATATAAAGCCAAAGTAGGAAACAAAGAAAAATATTATACGGATTACGAATCAAAAAAAATATTTTACTTATAGACTCTAAATATAAACTCTGTAAATATTGACCCAAATTAATGAATTCCGAGTAATAAGAGTATTAAAGAGTATTTTCTATTAATTATTGCCTCAAAAATTGGATCAAATATTATGGGAGAGACTGTACTATAGATATACTTTGTATATATTTAGTGTCGTTTCAAATATAATTGGAAATCAAGATATTTTCATATGAAACAGGTTGCCAAGCTACTCTCTGACGACAAAATCTCAATGTAAAGTAATCAAGCTAGTTTAGAATCATCTGAAATTTTATGCAAAACTAATTAATACGAAGTATTAATAATTATAATATACTGTTATAATAAACGATATAATATTATCGCAAAGTTGTATAAAATTATCCTCAATGAACTGGGTAAATTTTATTAGGATCAATGAAAATAATCCCAGTCAGTTTTTCTTCTTTGAGATATAACCAAGTTAAGAACCAATATTTAATTTAAGACATTCATATGGTATGTTCTGGTCATCTACAGTATGACTGGATTTTGTTTGAATTCTTTGATGAAATAAATATAATCAAAATTATAAAAATCTGACAACAAATCTAATAATAATAAGATTTATCAGAAAATTAATCATTTCTGAGTTTATTATAACTTAAAACATATTATTAATAAAATATTTGAACAAATTTCCTACAGAAAAAAACTTGAAAAGTATATTCATAATGAATACATAAAACTAATCAATCTTTAATCGATTGAATTTATGAAAAAGTAAGTTAACAGCATTTGATCCAAATTTTTGTATTAACTGTTATTTAAATAAAAACATATTTTAACCAAAAAAATAAATAAAATATTTCTCTCTTTTGCAGATAAACTAAACATTTATTTTAATTCTAAACATATTTATTCAAAGAGTTGGGTTCAATGAATTATCTTTTATATAATATTAGGTTTAATAGCAAATTGACAAAAAATTCAATACAAAATACAGTTATAAATGAAATATTCATAATATAATCAAATATACAAATTATGACTGTATGGATCAGAGTTAGGCAATGGGTCTGACGACAGGGGGTAAGCCAAAAAAGTTTGCCAAAAAGGGTACGATGAATGACTTTTGAGGGCCAAAAGTGCCCCATTTTCGAGTTTTTTCATCCAAAACTTCGAAAAATAGATGGGGGGGGGGGGGGTAGACCTCAGCCAAAATTACAGGGGGTATACCCCTACCTGTACCCCCATTGCCTATCACTGGTATGGATGATGTGCTCATTGTTTCACTACTTATACTTCTATGGGATAAAAACCAAAAGACATAGTAATATTGTGCAATTACGGTAAGTGGATATAAATAAGCCTGTGCATTTATAAACACAACTAAATTGTTAGATTAGCCCAAATTTTATCTCAAGTACTCTTAATTAGTACCAAAAGAAATATAAGTTTAAAAAAGAAATTATTTGCTACTATCTATCCTATCGAACGGTAACTCCTGTTTCTTAAGCACAGTTATGTTTAAATCTAATCACCAATTAAATTGAGCTTATTCTACTGTTTCTAAAAATATGTTCGGAATACTTTTAAAAAATATCAATAATTCAAAAAAATTCTGCATTTTATATGAATACAATATAAGAACTATTCTTAGCTGTAAATCAAATTTAAATATTATTCAATTCTTTTGTTAAACTATTATTGAATTATAAAAAAAATAATTATATATTATTTGAATATTTTTATGATAATAACCCGATTATTCTCAGCAGTAAAAGCAAAATAACTGTCTTCTCTGTCCAATAAAATATATTTAATTGTTTTCAATTCTGAATTCAATTCTATTGTTTTGTTCGCTTTTCTCCACTAATGTTATGATTGAAAATAAATGCGTGAAAATGATAGACAATTAAGTATGAAAGGAGAGCGGGGAGGGGTATGGGAATGGTAGGGGTAGGGAAGGGCAGTGCAACAAATATAGGAACCCTTTGTCGGTTGTCTCCAATAAATTTTCAAAAAAATCCCTGGGCAAATGCTATTCAATAAGCAATACTACTACTAAGCCAGGCCAATCAAATACTTTGGTCAACTCTTGGTCACCTCAAACTAAAATGTCTTCTCATCTCTGATCACAACAAATAAGTAAAATAAAAATATTATGAAATATATTGCAATAAAAACAGATTTTTTTTTTGGTTATCAATGTTTTAGTCTGTATTTCATATAAGACGACAATATGCGTGAAAATAACCAATAATATCAAATGAGGCTTATATTATGACTCGTTATTAAATAGATCCCATGCAAAATTTTCATTGTTTATCTCAATGTTTCCAATAATTTCAATAAATGTCTGAATAAATCGTTAGACTTTAGTATTAAAATACAAATTGCATTCATATTTCAACAGATATTTAGCTTTATTTCAAATTCTGTTGATTTCACAGAACATTTGATATTCTGTTTGCATTGCATTCATATCTTTTAACACAGTTTACTGTCTAATGAATTGAATGTCGCGATGAATAACTGCAAAGAATATTTCACAGAATATTCTCGAAAACTAGTTCGGAATGTATTTAATATACATTCAATTGTATACCTTACATGTTGTGGCATACTGTTATACCAGGTCAGTTCACTGACCATTGATTACTTCAGCTATAAGACAGTTGTAATGATAAAGATAGGAAAGGCTGACAGAATGGAAATGCCGTCAATCAGTGTCTGCAAACAAGTCAAAGCCAATGATTACTTGAAGTTATTGAGAAAATATGACCCGGAGTTTGATAAAGAAATCGGCGATAAAGGCAATCCATTCGTATCACACAATTGGCGCCTGTATTCTGAAGAAGACGACGAAAAGATGCAGAGATCAGCTCTGAAGTTGATATCAGAGTATTTCAACGACAATAATAAGAGCAGAACAACAGAAACATTCTTCCAGTCTATTAGATCGCTATTGAATATCAGTTGTGTCGATGTCAGAGGTGGTGGCAATGGAGTCGACTGTATGACAAAGACATTACCGATAAATACTTTCACACAAAAGCGAATTTGTGTCACATATTTCAGCAAACTATACGCGAATAGCAATGCGTCCGAAACTAACTTTAATATAAGCGATAATACAACCGAAAAGGCTATCGACGACATCGAAGCCATGTTTGCGTGGCTTCGGATCGACAATCCATTCAATGATATATTCATAATCATTCACACGGCCTGGTCTATGCCTGAATTCAACCTAAATGACCTGGAAATGGATAAGTCCCGGCTATACGGTGGTAAAAATTACGGAGTAGTCTACAGTAAAATGTCAGTCAGACGACTGGAGGCGCCGTACACTACCGACTGCTTTAACTACACTAAAGGACGTAAGAGTTATTTGGATCCGCTCTCAGAATATGGCTGTTTTGTCAACTGTAAGAAGAAGTTCTGGAAGCGGCCCGGCAGGTCGAATGATAGCCAGCCCTGTCTGCCCATAGATCTGGTGTTTATAATGGAAACGGACGACAAGTTACACAAAATATGTAACTGTACTGTTCAGAGATGTGACAAAACATTGAATATTGAATGCGAGAAATGTCCGGAAGAAGAGTCTGAAGAATATCAGAGATGGATACGCGACTGTGGAGTCCACTGCAAACAAGACTGTTATGAAGAATACTATCAGAAAAATATGTTTGAATTAAAGCGGGAGTCGTTTGAGGTGGTGGCGCACAAGTATGGCATCAACATTGAGTCCAATGAGCATAAAGATCAGACACTGGTCTTCTTGGCCGCCAAACATCAGGAAGAGACTTCATATATTCATATAGCCAAGACATCTGATTTTGATCTATTCGCAGCACTGGGAGGACTTTTCTCCCTATGGGTCGGCGTTTCCATACTTACTATTTATGACATTATTTATATAGCATTCAAATGTATGAAACCTTTTGTTTTCAAACCAAATAATGAGAAACCCATTGATGTAATGAGGATTAGAAGAACGAATAGGAATTATGTGATGAGACGGCATAAAAGTTTACCCGTTTATTATTTAAATTATCCCGGAGTCAGGACAGGCAATCAACTTAAAACTATTGAATCTGAAGATAAAAATGAGTAAAAAAACATTTTCTCTTGAAATCAGGTTAAGTGTACAGTTGTCGAGCTCAGTGGGATCAGCTCTGTTATGCTCTTGTTCACTCATTAGAATTATTCTGTTTTACACTATTAAGTTATGATTATTAGGAAAAGAGCTTGATAGCAAATGGTCAAAATGATCAATTATGCCTGATAGTCTAATTATACTACTGTATACAGATTGTATTGATGGCTAAATAACTGAAATAATATACAATATTATTGATGGCTAACAAAAATTGAGCACAAATTCATTGATTTATTGAATGCTATTTCAAACAGAATTTCATTTGAATTCACAGAAAAACAGAATTATATTAATTGTTAAAATTGAATAAAATAAATCATAAATTGATTTTAATAAAATGCTAATAAGACTTAGCAAGGTTATATCAATTGCACAATTATATTAAAATATAAAAACATTTGCAAAACAATTATATAAATAATTAAATTCAAAAGATTACTGTTAACTAAACTAAAAACGAACAAGGCTAAAAATGATTTGTTCAAAATTATATTATAAATGATTTTCGGTCCTATCTAGTACAGTTGAGATATTATATCATACTAATGAATGTGCACTTAAATTATATACTAATTAAATATTAAGTAAATAATAAAAATGAGAAAACAATTCAATTATAATAGTTATTCGGATTTAACAGTTGTATTAGCGATCGGTTTAATAAATCTTTGGTTACTTTTATCATAAGTTTGTTTATAGAAATCGTAGAACATATAGAAAAAGAGCGGATTCTGTCCGACAACGAAATAAAACCAATCCATCGGATAATCGGTTTGTTTTAGGTATAAGACTAAGCCATAAGAGCCGCAAATGATGAACTGACTGATCTGGAACAGTGTTATGTACCGCTTCCACCACAAGAACCGGTGGACAGACGGACCGAACGCCGCCAAAGCATAGTAGCCATACATAAGGGTATGGATGCCTGAGTTCAACAGAACGAACATTCGTATTATCGGAATCATTGCATTGTATTTGAATGATATCCAGCACAGAATGGGAACCACTGTGTGATGGTATAAGTGAAGACTAGTTATCTGACTGTCCTTTTTGCGCAACACAATGAATACTGTGTCGAATAAGTCGATGAATCGAGATATCATGAAAAACCAACCTTTAGGTCAATTAAAACATAAATGACTTCAAAAATGTATATAAATAGAGATGTGATCTATAGATAAGATAAGACAACAGTTAACATATGGTTATACTGTATTATTAATTCATTACTAGGTTGTGGTGACTTTGAAATTATTGTTACCATATTGTTACCTGTGCACTTTATAATGGGAATAAATGCTTTCAGAATATTGTATTCAGTTTTTGTTATTAAAAATAAAGTTAAACCAAATTATATAAAGTTTAGATAAGTTTATAATACAGTATGCTCAATTCTATATGATAGTTCATATAATGGTTCATGGTCAAATATATTCATAAATATTTCTGCTGCTAAAATTAAATGTGGAATTCGACCGATACTGGTCGGGTAGAAAATTACCCTAACAAGAATTAATTATATTTCAACCATGCTTTGAGCTATATTTAGTTAAAATGTTAAAGGTCAGCGGATGAGAGCAAATATGACGTAGAATAAGTTGTGACACGAGTCTAAACTTATTAGTGAGTAGGTCACATTCAAAAAATTCCGTTCAAGCTAATAATTTCAATTCCATTGGTATTCTCTCTTTTATTCTATTCTGAATAATTGACCCCCAGGCTGAGTTATAAATTTAGATCAAAAGAGAATATTTTTCGTTGTACGAAGAGTACTTAATAGGGCAGTACTGGAACACTTTTATTTGTGCTACACTTTCACTCGTATGACATAAGAGTTGACGTCATTTGCAAAGCATTGGCTTAACTATTATAATAAAAGCATTGACTTTACAATTAGAAAGTTTTGATTAACATTAATGGGAAACCCCCTAACAAATCAATTATCTGTGAGAATTAATGGGTGGAATCAATCTTGTTCAAAGTCCTAAGTTCATTATTGCAATATACTTGGTGACATTGTACTCTTGCACGCCATAGCAAGTGCAATAAAAAGCTCGCGTCTTATCATATCTATAGACTTGCAAATGGTTTGCATTATTCGACACAAATCAGGAAAAAAATAACTTTTAAATACAAACCGAGGAATAAGTACCACAAGGTTTGAGCTGACCTGTCCTCACGAGACGGATAAGTAAAGTCGAAAAATATGGTTCCGTTGTCTACAGCGATGAGCGCCCAATAGAAGCCAAAAATATTGGCGCAAACCATAAATACGTTATAGAAAAGCATTACTTTCTTTATTTCGTATGGCTTTCTATGAAAGCAAATATAATATTAATTATTTATTACCGAAAATATTATATATTAATAAAATTATATTCAATACCTATTTTTCATGAAAAAAGGCAAATAGATTCGGGTTATAATTATATAACTCATCATTATAGCCAATATCTTCCAAATGCCTCCTTTGATAAAAAACCATGAATTGACTCTGGGATCGCCGACATCGTCCCAATACTGGTCCAAATAATACCACAATTTCTCGTAAGAAATCATAATTGACTTTTCACTTAAGAAAAATAAAATGAAATGAAAACTATAATAAAGTCTTCAAAACCAATTCAATTCATTCAAAAGGATTTCTGAATTTTATTTTTATTGCAGTTTATTATTGAAACAAAAAAGTCCTGAAATCCTGTTCTCAAAACTGTGTAAACACAAGAATTTAATCAATAAAAACAAAATTCAGACAAATATTATCAAAATATCTCTATTTGACTATCATTTCAATCCATAGGTAAAGGAAAGGAACAACACTTTAAATACCGGTTCTGTAAAATATATTTTGCATTTGAATATAAACCTAATGACATATATTCTGGTGAACTTCGTAAACAGATTTCATATATGTGTTAAGAGTTAAGACCACAGTATTATTGGTGAAGAAGAAGCCATACGTTTGTACAGTATATTGGTTTTTAAGGAAAAGTTATAAATAGATTCTTATTATTAATAATAGTCGGAACAAAAGCAGGTTCACTGCATCAGAACAAGTTAGGCAACTTTTTTCCTTTCCAATGAAGTTGAGATTAATTAGACATATGTCAGTCATATAATAATTTCTATACAATTATGTCTCTGAAGTTCAGAATATGAATCAAATAATATGTTTGTTTCGTCGATTCAGTTGATTACAACTCGTTTGCAATTTTTTCATATATTTTATGCTTTTTTTTGTCGATAAATATTTCTTATATAATGTACTTAACCAATGATTACAGTGTGTTTTAACTACCTGCGCGCACGTCAATCCTTTTTGAACCTGTAGACTTATGTAGAGAAAACCAGTTAAGACGTGACCAGTTGTGCGTCAGATAATACTGTTCCACATATTTCCTACGGATTCTTCAGAAGAATATGTTTAAGAACTTTTCCCTTTCGAAGGACTGTTAGAGGATATTGTTGTGCACATGGATTGCAAGAAATAAAATTGACTAATGTATGGGTCAGTAGAATCAGACTTGAGATCAGTCTTTGCAAATGCCAGACAGAGCTAATGTGAAACCACTTTCATATATGAGTCCAAAATAATCTTCTATGAAATCATTGCCTAAAGCGAAGACTCGGTCTCAGCGTTAGTAAGAATTGTTGGCTTAATATAACTTCGTTTCCTATTTTGTTATTCTCACTAAACGTCTTCGTCTACTCATTTCACAGCTCTATTCAAATCAGTTTTCTATTAATGTTGGACTGCATAAAAAGATGTGCAAGCTCAATCAAACTTACAGAATAACTTGAATAATACGAATGTTTTGGAATCAGTTCCAACTTTTTATTGAAATAATGAAAATGAATAATAAAAGTATGCATTAAAGTAGAAATGTGCAAGGTCTTAAAATCAAGTAAAAAGGCCATTACAAAACTCAGGGGAATTTTGTCTACCCCTTGCACATCCATAAATAAAATGTTTAATAAAAATATTATTAAAGATTAATAAATTATCCACTGATTCAACATTTGAGTGCAATCATCCGATCGAGACATCCAAGCGATGATAAATGCGACCATGAGCAGAAGTATAGCGAACAACACGAATATGGTCTGACATCTGTTTCTCCTGATCATCGATGAGGTCTCGCTTTCAACGTCTTTCTCACCGATGGCTGCGATTTCGTATTCCTTGCTATTATTGTGTTTGTACTGAAAGCAAAGCACACTTTGATAGATGAGCCAGAATAGGATCGATACCATATGAAAGCCTCTGATCAGCCATAGAGTCAGGTTAAGTAATAGTAACTCATTTCGTCCCACATTCCAGTCGACTGATGCGATCAGATAGTAGT
>JAQIWA010002558.1:0-12957 GCA_034693305.1 Eueremaeus valkanovi | reverse complement strand
AACCACAGGGGGGGTATTTTGCCAAATCTCAAACTCAGGGGGGGTATTTGGTCTATACCCCCCCTTGCACATCCCTACTCTTAAACTAAGCATTGGTCCGAATGAATGATAAGAATTAAGGTTTGCCTCAAATACAGTAAAAGAGTTGACCAAAAGTATAATTAAATTAATTGTTTTCATTCTTTATTGCTTTCAAATAAAAACTATTAAATTCTTTAATAAAAGTCTCAAATAATGATTTGCAGACCACTATTGCAGATATACATAATAGAGTCGGACCCAATTTTTAATCCGTCCCTATTTGGACTCTGGGTAGAATTTTTAATTCGCTCTTGTCTTTATTCAAATTGACTTGCTAAATGATATTTTCATATGAACAAGTTGATTGTAAATTATATCAATGGTGCTGACAAACAATCACGTTATTCGTGATCTTTGATTAGTTCCCAAATTATTCGTTTTGATAACAATTGAATTCAATACAGAATTCGCTAATTTATACCTTTCTTATTATAAAATTAATTTATTGACTCATTCACTGGTAAATGCAAATTATAAATAATGTTTTGATCTTTTTTAATAAGTATAGAGTATATAAATAAGTAATAAAAAGCATTTATTATATTTGAGTCCATTATCTCAACTACTTTATGCGCCAAATGCTTTAAATTATTTTAATTATAATAATTATTTGAACACATTTTCAAATTTAAAAAATAAAAAATATTTTTAAATAAATTGATGTTTTAATAGAAGGCTTTTATTCCTTTCAAACGAAAATATAAATAGGGTTGAACCTGCCAATCTTATATTTTTTTCACCAAGATCATTTCTTGCCAGATTTGTTACGTTTATCCAACCGGTAATACCGTCGACAAGGTCGCAATTGTTTGTAGCCTTTACTAAATGATAACAAGGATATATTTCTGAACAACTTAATTCATAACTCATTTATTGTTAATTTAAAGTTTGCATGGACCAATTATAATTTGTTAGATCAATAACAAGTGAACCAGTGAGTGTGAGGTGACCATACAATACCAGGATTCTTGAATAAGCACTGAATATATGTAAATGTTTTAGACTATAAGAATGTACTGATTGATAGACTCTGAGAAACATTTGGATTCTAAAAGGTTTTTGACATTTAAAACATAAAATACAGAAACAGAGCAGAAAATCCATTTCAAATGTTTAGAATAATTTGGCTTATCTGCAAAAATCTGACGATTCATTAAATTAAAGATTTATCATATTTTTCTTCTCTGAAAATTCTTTAATTAATTTTGATTGCAATAAAACTTTTAACTTATCCTTCAAACTAATAGTGTATATATTTTCATATATTCACGCATTTAATAAACTATTAATTAACTGAAGAATAAAGAATTTAATGTAAAAAACGACAAAAATATTCTGAATTGCATTTGGATTTTCATTCAATAACTCATAGATTGCTTTCTGTCGTATATATACCGGATATAAATATAGCACTCATTTGATCCAATCTAAACCTGAGTCAGATATAGTCAGTTAGAAAGGGGGCCAGATATGGGACCAGCAGTAACAGAGGGCAAAATGACGACCAGAATGGATTTGAATTTATTTACCTGAATTGTTCCGACACATTTAAGCGTTATATCGTAGGCACCATTTGGTCAAATCATCGAAAAGTTTTGTGAATAGGATTAACGCTATTAAGACTGATCTGAAGTCTTTGTCAGCTCTTGATTCTGTCGATTACGAGACCCAGTGTCCATTTTCTTTATATCCTTGTCTAAATCGTACAATAATACCCTGTCAGTCGATTTTGACCCATCCATCCAAGACCTCAAACCTGTGCTTCAGTAAACTCCCATAAAGTCTAATTCCAAAGACGTTTATATTCAATACAATCGGTTTAAAAGTTTTACAAAGATTTAAAGGTTTCATAAATCAAATAAAAACAAAAACAGAACAATAAATAAATAATTTAAAACTAATATTGATTTACTATTAACTTATTTGATGTTTTCATTTCATTCTTTCCAATGTATTTCAATGTCATTTTTGTTGTTTAAAACTCTGTTTAAACTGCTTTGAAGTTTCAATTTATTTATATTTTGTTTTCGCAAACCATAAACCGGTCGTCGAATCGAATATATTTTTCAATCATTTTATCTTTGTTTCCATTGAAACGACTATATCATCAATAATGATAAGACAGAGAACGGCACTGTACAGACCGGGTCACTACTGTAATATTATGCCCAGATACAGTATATGTGGGTATATTTATTTGACTTAAATCTGTGAATATGAAGGGTATTTTTCAGCCAAACTTCGCTCAATTCTCTGCTCGAATTCAATAGTTTGCGACTCTTTTTGTTTTTCAATATTTTCTCTGATTTTATTGAAAATTATTGGATTTTAAATACAATTAATTAAAATAATATAAGAAAAGTCCTCAAAATGTTCGATGTTTCACAATTCACTTTGCCCAGACCCTTTTGCCTATTGGCGTAATAATGAATACAAATATTAGTCTATTATTATAATTATGATTATTATTAGTGAATTCAATCTGAAGCTAACGAACAGAACTTATTTGTTGTTTATTTCAAACCATCTTTTATATACAATTTGATACAATACTAGAGTATTGGCCATAAGCTAAAAGTGGGAACAAGTGCTCATATGAGGATTTGATTGCCATATCTCTGACTATTACAATAACAATCTTAAAAACATTTTGCAAATAATCAAAGGGAAGACAAACTCGTATTGCGTCTCAATATCGCAATGATTTGTGTCTACACTGGAGTAGAGCTAAGTTTAACTCCGATGTCAAACAGTGTTTGGCACAACTCATGTGAGCAAAAGATAATTTTAAACTCGACTCTGTTCTGCATTACATTGACAGCAAAAAAGCAAATTTAGGCAAATTTGTGCACAAATGTCAAACTTCTTTGTTATGTCTCTCCACCACTCGCTCTCTGCCTCTCCTCCAGATTCTGTGTCTTCTTCTTCTGTTATGTTTAAGAATATTATTTACGCCTTTCCTGTTCTGTAAATAAAGAGCTTCAGTGCTGTTCTCTTCGTTAGTCTTGCTTTTGATTTATATAATTCTTTGGCTTTAACTCTAAATAACTGAATATTCAGTCCTTTTATGTCATTCTTTAGAATAGCTTTTAACGAACAATGATTTAAAGCAGAGTTTTCTATACTTTTGACAACAATTGCAGTATTGGATTAAGTTTAGACATTCTCTCCCTCCCTGTGCCAGCTCTGTATGTGTGCTCTATGTAGTGTCGTCGTTACGTCTGGTCCAGCACGTGCTACTATGCCTGTTCTTCACCCAAACCTCTATTCAAAATGCATACTTAAATCACTCAAATGATGTTACTCTGAAATCCCGCTGTTTTGTGATGTGGGACACAAAACAGACCGTTATTTCTACCCTTAAATGCTTTATTGCTATGACTGCCATATACTGTAGTTATGCACTCGACGTCAAGTCCTCTCTACTATTCCTATGCTATTTCAGCAAAAATATGAATTAACGCTCCATTACGTCGACTACTTTTCGGTTAAAAATTAAAATATATTTCATTGAATATAAACTATTTTATACCCCATTCGTAACATCCCTTCAGTTTTTCAAATGTGTTCAATACGATTGCATTTTCACCATTCGATGCATTCGTATTAACATTTTCAATGTTTTTATGCAAACCATTTGGAAATTAGTTTTCAATTTTTCTGTTTCACAGCTCTAAGCGATTTCAGTCAAACTTTTCCGATACTTCCAAAAGTCATGAAAACAGCTCTGAATTCTGTAATGAATTCAATCAAATGTAAAATTGAGAAAATATTTGATTGCATTCAAAAATCTTTGTTTATTCAAACAGATCACATGTTTTTGCCATTTGACTAAATATAGTTGACTGGAAGTGCTTTCATGTCATATAAATATTATTATAGTTAAGCTTGATTAATTTCTGATAATTTCAAAACTATTTGAGAATTTAACGAAAATAATGCCCTAAACATACATTTCTTTTGGCTTTAAATAAAAATTGTAAAATACGGTAAAAATCATTTTTGCTTTAAACGTGATTCAAGTGTTTAATTCAAGAACTATTGTCACTGATATATAACTTAAGTATTTAGCGGTGTTTGAGGCGAACCATACAAATCTGGAATAATTTATAACATTTTCACATCTGGTATACCTTTATTGAACAGCTGTTAAAATTGGGGTAAAAGTTGTTATCTTTTAACTTGAGTTCAGATTTTCGAGATCTGAACTATGAATAAAATTCAATTCGTATAACAAAAATCTATTGTAAGAAATCAATTAAAAAGAAATTTAAAAAAATCAAATTTATATAAAAAAGAGATTTATAACAATATTTTTATTCATTTAGTTGGTAGTCTGGGTCATTTTGGAAGACTATAAGATTAAGCTCAAGTTTTCAAGATTCCAAAGATATTGTCTTCAAAGTATAATTTTATAAAATATTTATAACTTTAAACATCAAATAATACAACAGAACTTCACTGATGTAATTAAATCCCATTTCCTTCTATCCGTTGATTGCTATATAAAAAGTTTGCTTTACTTTCAGAGAATATATTCATTTATACTGATTTGGATACATATTATACAGTATTATATTTATGTCAAAATTATAATACTCTAAATGTATGTACAAATTGTTTTGAGACTCATTTCTGACATTAGGATTGGATTGGATTCAACAGAACAACAGAACAGAAAACTTATAATTAAATTAATCGAAATAATGCCTGCAGTCATACATAAGCAAAGATTTTCAAAATACTGTATACTTTCGTCAGTCAGATAGTCAATGTGTCGATATGTCGGCCATTCTGAGTGTCAACATCGCTATCAGTTAATAAAAGTTTGTATTGACATAATAGAGAGCTTTTTGGGCTAATCTCTACGAATTTGGGTGAACGCCCTTCCAGTATGAGCTGAGACTCTCAGTCCTTAGAGCAGAGATGAAGAGACAAATGGAGTGATCAGTGTTGGCAATACAGATCACTGATTAGGGGTTCCTTAAGCTTCTGCTTTTGACACAACAGAGCTAACAAATGAAGATAACCTCTAAGAGTAACTCATGAGTTTAAGACACCATTACTCAAGTGAACAAATATAGTGCAAACACCAAAAGAGATTCATTTGTTGATTAAGTAAAGAATTCACCCAATTATCCATTCATTTAAAGATATAAATCTTGTTATTAATTATAACTATTCTGTTAACTCATATATCTTTGCACGAAATGAACTTATAATTTGGGTTAATCTCTATATATATTAATACAAAATGTTTATTGTTTTTCAAATTTCATATAAGACATCAAAAAGTCTGTTGAAAACTCTTAACATTCGGTTCTCAATCTTAATGATAAATATTTATTGAAATATAAGCTTAATTATTGTTAACTGCAGTCAAACCTAATCTCAAAGAAAAGTTAGTCGAGTAGTGAAAACTTGGTTTTTCCATTAGTCTGCTATTTGAAACATTTGTTTCATTTAACACATGCCCTTCGGTGACCACTCTATACATTGGTCTCTATTCTGTGTATTGTATGTTATGTTAAAAACATTGAGATCTGTTGCTATAATTACATGACTTCTGGTTAAGCATTCGCTTTCTGTTTATTTATTGATGTATGAGAACAGACTCAGACTCTGGTCTTTGAGTTTCAACATTCAAATTATAGTCGACTCATTAATTTCTACACAGAATATAAACCCATTTTTTGTTATACGCGTCTAAACATAAAATATTCGCTTCCTTTTCAGACTATTTATTCAAATGAATCTCTGTTTGACATTATTTACGCAATTATTCATTTGAAAACAATTCTCGGGTCAAACGCTTCATAAGAATTCAAATTAATTATCTCACAGAATCGGATTACATAACTGACAATAATTTATTTAATTATCAAATAATTCTTGATTGAGTCCGATTAAAAATATTAAATTGAAGAAGCTACTTTTTCATTCATTGAATTCTGAACACAAAAGTGAATTAAACTTTTTTTTTCAATTAATTCAACTAAACTGAAAAGTCATTGAATTTGTTTTGTCTGACATTTTATGTTTTGATAGACAGAAAACTCTGTCAATTGTGTAACAGATGCCGAACTCAACTCTCATGTAATATGAAATGACATGTTTTCTCTGTGAAAAGGAAATTCAATATTTAGCGATCGGATGAGTATAAGTCACCTCAACCTTAAAGATGGTTTCAAATTGAAACAAACGATTCAAAACTCAGAATTCGAGTAAAATTCAGTTATTTTTCATTTTGAAAGAAAATATTTATAATTAATATGATATCAAATAAGAAGACAGTAATCATTGATTACTAATCAATATTGTATAGTATAATGTATAGTACAATGTATACCAATGTATAGTAAGGAAGATATTTACTAAAAATATTTAATACAGAACTAAAGTATAATTTTTATTATTTTTACTCCACGTTTGATAACACATTGGAAGCGCCAATAAATGTTTGCCTATTCGTTGACTCAAACTTGTTGTCTGTCCGTCATCTCTAATGATCAACAATTATGAAGTTCTGTCCAAACACTATGAAAGATACTATTCTCCAATTAAAGGACATCTCACTGTCAATCCTATCACATTCAATAACTGTTGTACTCGAATAAACTGAATTCAATTATTTATTTATACAATCAGAAGAATATTTCAAAGCTTGCAATACATTCAACAGTCACATAATGGGAACGGGTTTGCAAATGTCTCATAACAATTAATTGATTTTTTACTCACTCCTTCGGGAACAGCGGATGTGGAAACTCACCATATATTATTTTTTTATGGTGACAGTATTTTTTAATGAGATTGAGAGCTTTATGACCAGGCTCGGTGACCTCAGAGGTGGGGGTATAGGGAGGGGTCAAATTGCGACAAAAATCACGACCAAAAACCTGTTTTAACCGAAATTGACCGAATTTTAGGTTCAATTCAGTTAAGCTTAAATTGACCCTAATTGTACTTTGTTTAACTGAGCCGGTCGTTGAACGAAATTCGGTCAAATTGGAGCAAGCATGGTGGCGAAGCCGCCATTTTTCTTATATTGGACCCGAAAAGTCTGGGGTCAGGGCTCAGGCTTAGAAACTTAGGAATTATTTTGCCATTTCTCAAACATCAAGGGGTATTTTTGCTATTAACCCCTAGACATACCATATTACCCTGGTAAAAATATTTGTGAGTAACCAGACTAATATAGAACAGCTTATAATGAGTGCAAAAGTGATTATTGGGAATGAAATCTGTATTTCACGAAGTGATGAATTGATGATCACTGTGTCTGACACATACATCACTGGAATACTTGTAATTCCATAATCTTGTGGTCGTCTATACAATGTCTATTCAATGTCTATTCACTCTATTATCATATCTTTTCAATTTGGGAGACGAGAGAACATGTAATTGGGAACAGACTTGAACTCTGCTATAACAGCAATGGTTTGACAAATACTGAATCGATTTTATTTGAATGCATTCACATTTAAAATAATGATTTAATTAAACAAATAATAAACAAATCATTTTTGTATGTAATATATGTGAGGATTGCGAGAAACAGTCGATTCTTTGGGCTCTTTTGAATTTCTGAGAATCGATTCTGATTCTGATGAATGACAAAAAGAGGGGAACTTTTTATCTGTTTTGCAAAGAGTCGGAAAATTGTCTCACATCGATGGCAGTCATAAGGCACTGAATGCGTTCCCTCAAGGGTTGATCACATAAGGCAGTGATAAGACATCTTTAATTTCCTGGCGGTGAACATCGATGGAGTCTAATGACTGTACAAATTGGCCGAAAGCCACGACACTATTCATTACACCAAACGTTATGCAGTAATTGTCTATTATCTTAAAACTAGAGGGGCATTGCTTTAAGACCCGCCCCGTCGTTGTCTTCATGTTTATAACCAACAGATTAACTATATTTTTGATACAATAATAGTAAAGAAAACAAAAGCTCAAATAATTTGAGAAAACGCCCGATCCTTATGAATTAGTTTCATAAGTTTCATAGTTTCATCGCATTAAGCATTAGTTTCTATATCTGAGTGTTAGCCCAAAACTCACTTTTTATATTTGAACCAATAAATGATCCGGAATTTGGATAAAGTCAATTATGGTTAACATCTTTATACAGTATATACTGTACTATCGTTTTTGTATGAATTCTATTTAATTCTAATGGAATGTAATTGACTTTGATGTTGGCTTTCAATTAGCTGACCAGGAGGCTCTAATCGAATGCTGGGGTCCACCACCTTGGCTATGTCTAATTTAAAAATAAATTAAATGATTTAAGGTTTAAATCTATTTTTTATTTATATGTTCAGAAAAAGAGCCGATTTTTGTTTTTTAATGTTTTCTACAAATGAAGTCAAGTCTATAAGGAATTGATTTTTTGGTTTGATGCGAAGATGTGCAAGCTAGAACTAGAGACGATTGGGAATATTTTGAACATTTTCCACTTAATAGAAGAGAGATCACTTCAAAATTCCATATTCAAACTCACTGAGTATTTTGGCTATAGCCCCTTGCACATGCCTAGATTAATGGAATTGAACTTTTCGATTATAACTGATTTTCTTCTATGTGTTTAAAATACATTATAACTTGAGTTTATTCGCAATTCTTTATAAGGCTTAGAAAGTCTATCGCATTAAAAGCCAAAACACATCTCTTGAATCTGAACGGAGTCTTAAAAATCTGTTTTTGTTATTTCGTTAAATACAACTGAACTGTGTTTTATATAAATTAAAGAATAGTTTAAGCTTTTGACGAAAAACAAAACAAATAAATCAAAAGGAGAGGACATAACTCTGTGATGAGTTTGAATAACTCGGAAATACATGACTGTGGAGACAGTCTCACCAATAATAATGAATAATTGACTAATGAATACAATATCTTATTTGTTACGTTTGATTCGTTCGCATCCACTCTCGCAATAAATCTAATTATTTTAAAACATTATTATAATAATATGTTTGCAAATATTTGTACTAATGATTGAAACCTGGCTCATTTGAAAATATTTTTAAATCTTGTTTGTCAATGATTTCGAACACTTATTTCGAACAGGATATTAGCTGGCTCAGTTTGTCGGAAATATGAGACTCCTTATCAATTATATTGCAAACATTTAAAGTATTTGATTTTTAATAAATTCTAGCATGCTCACTTGCTTATACATTACATTAGAGTCGACAAATACTGTATGGTTATGGCCTTTGATTAGTTTGGAGCCCATCTCTGCTTCATTACTAGACTGAAGTCGAGCTAATATTTATTTTCTTGCTTTGAATAACTCAATTACAGGAATGAATGCAATTTCGTGTTTGTCTGTGAATGTGTTGCTCAGAATATTCTGAGTACAGAATCAAATATCGATAATTAAATCAAAGGAATGACACAATAATTTATTTAATGAAAAAATTGGTCAAATTATTTGCGCTAATCACTCAAACTCATAGCACATTCACTCAAAATGACTGTACTTTCTCTGATAATTATAAATATTTCTGAAATCCAATAAAGAAATAATTCATATCCGAAGAAATGTCTGTCGATTAGAGCAGATGTTATCATAGATTAATGTAATCAACGAAATCATGTTTTATCGATAGCTTTCTAATGGTTTTCAGTTAAGAATAAAAATGAGTAATATTTTGCATAATTTTTACACATAATCTAAGAATAAGTTAATTATTCTTAAATAAAATTCTTCAAAAGCTTTTACATTTCAGTGAATATTTGGCTCATTTAATAAATTGATTTTTGTTTTAATTAATGAAATTTATTTTTTAAGAATCTTTTTCATTAACTTAAGTACTGAAACAAAGAATTAATTTTCTTTATACATGAATTCTGAATAATTACATATTCTTAGAGTATTTTTGGAAGAATAGACTTATGTTATAATGATTTTATAAGAGTTGCTGTGAAAGGAATGGGAGAACATCTGCTCTCAAGGAGTAGAAAACCTATTGTAGTTATATTGCATTTTATTGAAGAATTTTAAACTTTTATGAGTTGACTAACGCTTTAGATATTTTGAAGAGAAAGATAGCAAAACATAATAATAATGATAAGTCGAATCTTTGAACAGAGAAACACCATTTAGTTGATGTATGAGCACTGGTATGAGCACGCAATACCTTTTTTCCTTACTTATCTGTATAGCAATTCGTGTCATTACTGCAAAAATTTCTTTATTTGTGGTTCAGTTTATTTTTTGGTTTCGCGCTAAGCATTATATACAGGCTTTTGAATACCTTTTGTTGTTAACTGTTATCAATGGGCAGACTATATGTCAATACAGACATCGATCCGTCCTTTTTGTTTGTCGTTAGAAAACGTATTTTGAAAGCGAAAACAAGTTGTCATTGATATAGAAAAGATGGTTAGGTTTACATTGAATGAAAACTTTAGAATCGCTATAATTCGAGTTTGAAAGCCGTGACATAATGGCAGTGCAACTGAAACATACAGTAGATCTCATGGCAACAACATTGTACTGCTTTGCTGTTTAGACAATATTATGCATTTATAGTCATATTAATTGGTTTTTGGGCGGAATATACAACAAGAGCTACATTTCGTACATTACATGACTGTAGACCAGAATACAGACTACTTGCACAACATATTCCTCATTGCTATTATGCATCTCTTCCACACACTATGCCATTCCTCCACACTCTATGCCCTTCCTCTCTTCACTTCAACTGTTCGCTGCAAAACATGAGGAAAAAGTATTTTGCATTCCATCGCATAGTTTATGACATACTGTATATCTGGCCATAGACTTAACAAAGTATTATTCACTGGAATGAAGCAGAAGTGAAGTGTAATTATGAAAAAATGCATTTTTACATAAATCAATAGCACAGCTGATATGGAGCGCACTTATGCCTACTATTCTTTAGAGTCAGATATTATTTTTTATTTCCATTATTATTATTATTATTTCTCAGCTTTGAATGAAATATGTGTTCAAAACTAAAGATATGACTACAATAATGACTGTCTCCTAATATCATATGATATATGCATAAATTTAAGAGCAGAGGAATGACACCAAATAATACTCAGCCCTAATGGTTAATAAAGCAATAGAGTATGTGATGTGCTTTATATCATATCATATCTCCATTCGTTAGGCAATCGACGAGTCGTTCAAATCGATATATAAATCGCACAAATGTTTTCTCTCATTCTTCTGGTTCTCACACTTTGCCTCTCATTGTCTCAGTTCTGTATGATCTTAACGGACCTCTAATTATGACAAAAGAGAACCACTTCTGACGTCTTCGACGAGAGTCTAGTGTTAGGCGTCTATGCATTAAAAGCTTCGAAACATTGCTTTTGTTCTCTGTTTTTGTCGATTTAAGTGTTTCTCAAGTAATTGATTGGACAACAAATTCTCACACTTTTATGAATAGAATTTTCAGTTGAATTTATATTCATTAAATTCTTCCGTCTCATACCCTGGTGATCACAAGCTATGCTCATATACTGTACTCTACTTTGATTCGCGAGTCAGATATCATTTACTTTTATTTTTATTCAACACTTTATTTCTTATACGTATTGTTCATTCATTTATATAACTCATCGGCTCTATAGTGGTCTACAGAGGTCTATAACATTAAATAGAAGTAACCAGGTTCTTCGAGCTCAAGAGCTCGAGCTGTTATACTATTTGATACAGGACACTTGAAACTGCCTAGAATTAAGCTACAAATTGCATCGGCATTAATGGACAAATTGGACTTGGTCTAATTTGAATGACTATACTTCTCAATATGTTGCAATCACTTCCATCACCTCCCTGGTCATTACCGAGTTATAAAAATTATAGTTTATTATAATAAAAGTTGATTTTGTTTTCGAGAGATAACCACAAAATATTTAGACGAAAGTCATTTAACAGTGTTTTGAACGACTATTAAAGCGAATATTTTAAGTAATGGTGTCTTCATATGAAGTGCATGTCGTGGCCCATAACAGCACATAAAATGGATCATTTCCTATCATTTTTCATTTAATCTGAGTCATGCAGCCATGAAAATACATTTAGGATTAATTGAAGCCAATATGTTATATACAGTATGTTATACTCTCTTATAGTTTTGGTTAAGTTAGCAATTGTTTGAAGTCTGAGTTCAGAGCAATTCCACGATTTATGTCTATCCGATACATACACTCATATTCCTAATGATTCTGAATTCAATTAAATAATTTGATGAATTGCTCAGTGAACTAAAGTGAACATAATCTTAATCAATCAATTGATTGCTATCAGAGTCCCTCTCACTGTAACTCATTGTTAAATAACTGGAATAACAATTATTTTGAATTTTATTACAAATTCTTAATTAAATATTTGCATAAATACTCATAATTTTCAAAGTAATAAAATTTTGTAATAAATAGAATGAGTTCTGAATATATTTTCTACAAATTTATAAAAATAAATAATGTATTCATACATTTGAAATACAGTACTGAATAGTCAATGAAGAACTCTTATGTAAACATTAAGAAAGTCAGGCATAAAGAGAGCCTGTTTATAGAGACCAGGCATAAAGAGAGCCTGTTTATAGAGACCAGGCATAAAGTATAGCGATTGAAAGTAAGGAGTGTACAGGTGTGGTTAAAAATCATGAAAACCTTTTTGAAATTGAATAAAAATTCAACCAGTACTCAAAAATTAATGCGGTCTTTTGATATGAAATCTGTATTTATATAAGCATCGATTGCTGTCATCAGAATCATACATTTAAACTTGATTGAATATGTTTTTCAACATTGAATTTACCCCTACCGTAAATGCTTTTTTAAAATTTCATATTTTACAAATATCATCTTG
>JAQIWA010002557.1:0-12958 GCA_034693305.1 Eueremaeus valkanovi | reverse complement strand
TAATATAACCTGAGGGGCGTATATGCCTATTAGAGTCGAGAACATTCCATACATTCATAGAGTAGAAGAATGAGTTTTAATGTCAATAAGAGTCAGATAAGAGTCAATGAGAATTAGATAAAAGTATAAGTTATGGAAAAGAGTGTAGAGTTTATGGAAAGTACAGATCAGAACATTAGCATAGTTTGTGACCTATGAGTCGTCACAATATAAATATTTTAATGTTTTTATTCCTGGTGTTTGCATATAAGGTATCGCCGACTCATTCAACCCGTTTTTGAAATTCAATTCTTTTGTTATTAATTTTGAATATGCGTTGAAATCAATTTGGTTTCAATTTATATTCCGTTTAAAAATATTTTTAAAACTAATTAATTGCTTTCCACTGAATATTTATTTGTCTGTGGCTTATATTTACAGTAGTGATGGAAATATGAAATATATTTCAAAAACACTTGACTTCCTTCCAGTATTTCACAGACTATTGCGTTGCAAACAATGCGTAACTTTATATCGAAATATGAATCATAATATCGTTTAAAAAATTTTTGTTTCGTCGATACAAACGAATGCTTTTTGAAAATCGTGTGAATCTCAGCAATCAATAAATTAAAGTACAGAGTATTAAATGAAATATCGTTCAAATTAATAAGCGTTGCTTAATTAAAGCCATCCGAGTCCTTTTGAAGATTGTTATGCTCATTGTTCCAAATGAACTAGATAGATTTCGGCAAACAGGATTGTCAGACATATGGTTAATATTCATTGAATTCAGTTAAAACTAAATTAGAGCATAAAAGCTAGCATGCACAATCATTGGGCAGATAGGTTTTTGTACAAGGTTCAACAATGTGCATATGAAGCCCTGAATAAGTTGAAAATAATCTTGTACATGCTCATGCCTTGATTTTTTTTATTTTACTCAAAAACGTCTGATTGAATACTTGAGCTTTCAATTAAATTATGTAAATATTGGTCACAAATATAATGGTATTGATTGTCAATCAATATCCGATTGTCTATTAATGCAAATTTTGAATCTAAAAGCAATTGTATTGAATGAATGCAAACATATTTCACTGACTGTAAGCTTAACTAAAAAAATATTTGTGATTTGAATATCAAATCTTTGATTCTTTCATTCCTTTCCTCCAACCGTTCCTAAAGTTTTCTTTGTATGTGTTTATGGTTTTGTTCCTCACTTTTCATTCTGTTCCAGTCCTTAAGTCCTTCAGTACAATTCAAGCTACCAGTGCTGCTCTGATGCCATGATTTGTGATACGATGTGTCACCGATCGCATCAGAGATGATGACAAATGACTTCAATGCAAATCATTCTTACGATTGCACAGAGATGTGCAAAAGAGTGACACAATTTCAAAAATTCTCATTCGTTTCAAATATTATTTCTGATATAAAATTAATGCATATAATTGTATGAATTATATGATACCAAATGTTTCCTCAACTATAATATACCAATAATTTTGGAAATATTATCGAATATAATAAGCAGAGCCAATAAAACAGGTCAGTCAGCCCATGAATATAAGCCTAGTACAGTATTATTGTAACTTTCAAACGCAGTTCAAGGATGATATTTTTGTGTTCAAAAAACACTGTTTGAACTCTCCATTTGAAACTTGTACATAGCTCATGGGTCTAAATGTGAATAATGGCACCAGGGGTACAAAGTTGCTAAAAAAATGCATCCTCTGGCTACGAGTGAAGCTGCGAGTAATGAGTTCAGGGTCACAACATTATCTTACGGAAGATCTGTCATATTTATGAAATTGACCGACCAATGTCGTTTGAAGATTTATAGCATATTGATCCGAATTGATAGTCGTATACAGTTTGTATTCACTGCACATCTCTGTATAATATTGATAGAAAAGCACTCTTAGATATGCTTAGCATTTATACAGTTAGCGAAGAATCAATTCATTCATTCAGTGCTATATAGCAAACAGAATCACATCTTTCTGTGTCAGCATTTCTACACTTCTGACTCACATTTTAATGTTAATTCGCATTGATTTTAATGTTATGACAGAAAACACTATTATTTTGGGAAAACATTTTTATTTAACGAATGAATAGAATTGGTTTCGGTTTGTTTGACAGATATTTTAATTGATTCAACTCTACCTAAATCTGTAAACTTATAATATTTCACACAATTGCCTGAAACTAATTGAAAACTTTCAAAACTAATGAGCAAAAGAAAAATTTAAATTTTAATTACTTTGAAAATAATTATTCCATTGAAACAAATACAGTATATATTAATAGAATTTTATTTTTATAAACCATATGTAAAGTAAATTGTTATTCACCTGAATGTGACAGTGAATTCTTTCAGGTCTATATTAAGGGTAGATCAATCATGTATGTGCACCCTTTGAAGTCTTTGATAAGTATAATTCAATAGTTAACAAGGATATTTCTCAGGACTCCCAGTATTTTATGCAGTGGTTCAGTAATATTAATGATTAAAGTTTTTATGGATTTTCTAGAAGTACTATATAATAGAACTGAATGGTTATATGACAATATTTACAATCAAAAACAACATCCCATATTCAGCATGTTCATTTATCCTATAATTTATCCTAAATTTTAATATCCTATAATAAAATAGTTTGCTTACAGTATTTACATGTGTTATGAAGCTTGGGTTGAATGCAGAACCCTGGGAGGTTAATAAATGAACTCAACTTAAATGTGGTCAACAAAGCTATTAATCATAATAACAATTCTTTATTATTTTCGATCGATTTGATTCATATACTCTAATAATAAAACAGATTAATATTGTGATCCACGTAATACTCCGAATAAGTTAATTGTCGTAAATATCGTATTATATTAAATGATATTTTAGTGAGATTTCAATTCCGGGTCAATTTTATAAATGCAATACAAAGAAAAGGCAAAATATGTTTTGCAGTTTCCAGAGCTTTACCGTTCAGTATATAAAAAGTGTAGAACTTATCGATAAAACAAATAGTTTGCAGAATTGAAGCACTCATCCAAAACACTCAATACATATGAGAATAATTGCAATGTTTTTATTTGTCTGATCTTCTGCTTAATGTACTAATGCATCCAATCTTTGTCTCTCTTTCTCACACAAAATCATTCTACACATCACCTGAAGCCAAACATAATCAACGGGCAGTTCCAGCCCAGACATCCGATTCCATCCCAGTGTCCGCATCGTCTTCAAGGGAAGCGTTCATCACTCAGAAGTCGGCGTCATTTGATTTGGTCGATGCCTGCACTCAGGTTCACATTTGGATTTATACACTATTTTCACTTTTAATATATATTAAAGTTTCGGTTTTAAACTTCTTAATTTAAACAAGCTTGTACATTTCATAAATATATCAATTGTGCTTTATTGTAAACAGGCATAAGAGTGCATAAGAGTGTAGAGAGTGTATGGGAGAGACAGTTATAGTTTCACAAACATCTAATTAAGAGGTGTAGACCTGAATCCTGTATTTGAGAGAAAATTCTGGACATTTCGGTCGATTCTGTACCGAATGGATGAATACACAGATTATATGAAGCCTTGTTAACACATTTTTAGGACTAAATACTGTTAATACGATTTTTATAATTCAATTTATTTGTTTACGAAAGGCTAACCTGTCCTGCGATGTGATAACATACGACTCCGACGATGAAATGGTGAAATCCCGTCGCGGAATACCATTCGGTGGTCTTCGCAACAAAAAAGGTCATCCAATATATTCGCGCGAAGACATACGCGAACAGTACTGCATAACCAGAAAGGAATTGGATGTATTGGAACAGAGTTTACGTGATTCGTCTGCCGCTCGTCTGTTCGGATGCCTTTCCACCAGTCATTTGCCGGACAGTCATTGCAGCAAAAGCTCATTTCTATTGCTCTCATGTGTTAACAAACGTAAAAATTCATCCGATTTAGACTCCGAGTCTGATCCGGACAAACGGTAATCAATTTGAGTCTATACACTAATTGTACTGGACCCTAGTGCATGCAACTGAACCAATAATTAGACAATTGTTTCTCCAATCAACGTAAAAATTGTAAACAACCAGGGAACTTTGAACCCTTTGGATGAATGCGACAACAAATTTAACTGAAATTAAGCAGATCTGTCTGCTGTGAGCATCTATAGAAACTTGCCCTGACAACTCTTCTAGACCAATATAACAAAATATTATTGTTTCAATTTTGAATGAACCAGCTTCATTTTAATTGTAGAATTTCTGCATTGCTTTTAATTATTTTAAGAATTGGTAAAACAGTTAATAAAAGAGATTTAAGAATAGTTGGCGAACAGTATAGCAAAGCATAATTAGCATAGCAGTGCTGTAGTACTGTATTGCACGGAAGTGTCATTTAAGGCTAAGTGAACAGAAGCCCAGACAAAGCCATCTAAGCTTTGAAGCGTTGGCACAAATAAATTGAGATCTAATCTAAACATTTAATGAAGTTATTTATAAAACTATATGAACTGCAATAACAAAACTAATAATGGGCCACTTTATCCCACAGGCCTTTCCAGGTCTCGAACAACAACCAAACCGTTTCTAATGTTTGTGAAGAAGACGACAGCGACGGAGGTTTTAGACCACATTATGTTAAGCCTTATCCGAAAAAAATAGCATCAGATCCCCAAAGATCTAATCATTTCGCCAGTGATTTAAGAGATAATATTAATCGGACTCAATATAGCGAAACGAGTGCTCAACAAGATTTTGCCAGAGCTAAAGTTAAGTTACATCAATCACATAGCTCTGGGTCTCAAGACATTAATAAATCATCGATTAAGGCCAACATTTATGCAACAAAAGTAAGAATAAAATGTTTTTATACTTAAGAATATATTATTTGCACTTATTTTGGATTTAAATTCTTTTGAAATAATTTTAATTTTTTTCAACCAATTTTTAAATCGATTAAAACTTTTTTATAAAATTGCAATAAACTTAAAAACTTTAGGAAATTACATACAACTCGTCTACATCTCAAAGTGCTGACGAGTTGGGTGACTATAGCGGCCAACAGATGTGGAGTTCACAAAAAAGTGCTAAAATATCTGAGTTTTCCTATGATATGTCGGCCAAAAAGCACGTATCGTTTGATTCGGGTGACTCTAAAGTAAGAAGAAGTGTAACGTGCACTGCAGGCATCAGTAGCTCAGCACCCAATCCACTGCTTAATACTCGTCAGACTCGTAATGTCAGTCCGCCATCTATTTCGCTCACATCTACGTCTTCCTCACGAAGGGAAATGTCACCACCGGTTGCATCACAGGAACGACTCTTAGGTCTTGTATTACTCTCAGAATAATAAGAATAACGTAAATAATAGAAAAGTTAAATCAAATATTGATTATTGTATTTAATTTCATATATTTTTATGATTATATATCGATATATTTTCATTCATAATAGTCTCAAATTTCATTATTTTTAGCCATTTTTCCCGTATTTTGTTATGATTTCAGTTCAGTTCTGATTTTTATCCGCCAGAAAAGTATTGCATCTCTTCTTATTCGTGAGTATTGATTGCACTCCTATTCTCTCTCTCCCACTCTACACCCTATAACCAGTGTCATTTTACGTAAGAATCGCGATTCTTACTCAACAACATTATTGCTGCTGTAATATTGGGTTCAGTATTAAAGTGTACTTTACATATACACAACTCATAGGCCTAAATGTGAATGATGTTTACCAGGGGCAGCAAGCTACTAAAGAAATGCATCCTCTCAGTATAACTCTCTCTCTCTCTCTCTCTCTCTCTCTCTCTTCTCTCTCTCTCTCTCTCTCTCTCTCTCTCTCTCTCTCTCTCTCTCCTCTCACTCACTCACTCTATATATGATTTTATCGATTTCTTCTCCCAAACTCTGTGTGTTTTCTTTTAAATCTCTTATTATTTTGTCTTTAATATTCTTTTTGCTCTTTTTTCATATGAATTCAATGCAATATTTTTTCGTATGAATTCTTATGCGAATCTCTTAATCTCTTCAGATTTTATTTCTCAATTCATCTAATTTATAGATTTAATCAAAAAAAATTCTTCATTAGATTTCATTTAATAAGAGTCTCAACTCATGTAATATGAATGTAGTTTTGATTATTTATTTTCTTAATTAGAGATTTCTTTTACTGAAGAATCTCTACTCATATGATATGATTTTATTTCTTGGGATTTATTCTCGAATTCAATGATATTTCCAATAATTAATTGAATCTGAAATTGTGTTAATTATAATTAGGAACCAAATTAAGTCAACTGGAGGTGAATCAACAGAAGCAGCACCAGCAGCATCAGTCGGTATCTCCGTCCCTGTCAACTACGCCATTGGTGTCGACTCCGTGCAGATTAGTTCGCAGAGTAATAATGAAAACACAGGCGACTCAGACAGAGATCACTGGTTTGGTTAAGAGCCGTTCCTCCCGATCCATACCAGCCTACCTGACACTGTCTCCGCGCGCCAACAATCATCAAATAGTGCAGCGCCGCAGCTTTGACCTGCGAGTGCCCACAACTCCGATATCTCTGTGCGAATATCATCAGAAATTGATTTTACGGCAAACCAATAGTTGGACCGATGCTAATACGGGTGCACTCGCACTGCCATTAATGAAGTCGCGTTCAGTCCATGGGATTATGATTAACGAAAACTACATTGACTTTAATGACGACGAAGTGATGCAGGTCTGCATCGATAGAGAACATAAGCAGATGAGACCATCAAAGTCTGACCATAAGCTCAGAGCCAGTCATGTCGTTTGTGATAATAATATAAATCAGCCTTTCCTCCAGCCCTTGAAGCCAACCATCAAATCCTACTCTAATGATGAAGTTTTTATGCCTAAAAGGAAAGACGACTTCGAAGGAGACGAAGGTTTTCGCAGATAATTAATTATTTCTCAATTATTTATAACTTATTTATTGATTTTTATTTCCGTTTTTTCGAAACAATTGATATTTCATACGATATGTTGTCATATATTCAGATAATTTATTGGTCGGTCCACTCATACGTCGCCATTCAGCCAAAGCAGACTTAGCTGCAGAACCAATTGGTGCGATTCCCATAGCATCGCCTCCGCCGGGATTTGAAGACAATATAGAAGTGCCCACTAATGAAAGTGTTATGGATTTGGTTGAGAGTAAGGATAGCATTGAATTGTCGCCAAAAAAGTCAAATTCGGAGTCAAGCCATGCAATAGTCACCGATGAAGGAAGTGATTTGATCTCATCGACCACTACGGACATGGATGACCTCCAGTCGAGTACAAACAATTCCAAAGTAAGAACTATTAAAAATAAATTAATAAAATTTAATTACAAATAATTAACTGATATTCAGGTGACGACTAGTTCGCCAACAGTGGTATCAGAGCTTAACGCCGACGTGCCCTTAACGCCACCCATCGGTTCGGTGCAAGACTTGCCGCTTATCAGAAGCGATTCAACCGAATTGATTGAATTGAATAAAATGGATTCGCCCTTGTTTAGACTGAAGAAGCAGCTGATGGACACACTTATATCGCCCGATAGTGAGCCCTCGAGTCGAATCACTTCCACATCCAGTTCTGAACAGTTAGATATCGAAGCTTTAGATAAAACTGTCGAAGCAGTGAGATATGAAGCGACCGAAGAGGAAGACACAGCTAACCCGACTCAAGAGATGACATCTTCAGAGCCGAGTACTTCGCCCCGAGTTTTAAGTTCTTCGAGAGTTCTTCAGAGAAAATCTGATTCTAATATTGAAGACAAAGATGTGCTGAAAGAGAGTGAAATTGTCAGTCATTTCCTGTTTATTGAAATTTTAAAATTAATTTTGAAAACCTTTTAAACAGATTAAAGTCAGATCACTATCAGTTCCGTCACTAAAAAGGCCGACAACTCTGCCATCAAAAAGACATCTCTTGAGATCAGATGAAGCATATGTCGATGAAAGAAGATCTTCGTCTTCATCGGACACATCAATGCCACGATCGCCACATTCACCCGAATCTATAGCGTCCACTCATTTCAGTGCTAATGTCGAGGAAATTGATTCCGATCTACAAGACTTGACTCCAATCCAAGAAATCTATTCATCCGATCCATCGACAACTATTGAACCGACGACTATCATCGAAGCCGTTCCGCAAACGAAACCTAAAATACCGCCAAAACCGAGCTTTTTGAGTGCCGACCAAAACAAACAAGACTTGAACGTATGCACAGACACAGACGTCGAACCCGTGGCCAGCGATTGGTTGGAAAAAGAATCGCTTTCTGAAGAACGCAAATCAAGTACTGATGGAATGGTTGAAGACTTCAAACATATAATAACACAGAAACTAATGGATATTAAGTCTCAGAGCAGTGGAAAAGATTCAGAAGGTTTGGTCACTCATCCGGAAGAGGAGGAAAATGTTTTCGACGAAGAGGTGGTCATAGATGAGCCCTCCGGCGGAGCACTGGCTTTGAGGCGATCTCTGTCCGGAGAACTGTCCACTGTTTCTGAAGTTTCAGAAGAGATGAGTTTAAATGATATTTGTGGTCAAAAGTCCATATCGTCTGCAGAAAAAGAATCGGGAGATAGAGAATCCGGTGCTCCGATGCTGACCCTATCGGCCGATGGTTTGTCATCAGATAATATAGCGATCCATTCTGGGGCCACATCTCCGAGTTTGGCCGACAGCACCACTTCGGGTAGTTTTATGATCGACACGAGTGCTACTGAGCCGACATCTGTGGTTGACTCCGACAAAGTGACCATTGGTAAGGCTGGAAGTCTTCCTTGCATTCCGACACAATCAGTAGCTAACATCACAAAAGTGGTCTCAGAGGGCGGTGTGGGAGGTATGACAGGTAAAGGTCGACAAATATAAGAATAAAGCGATTATTCATTAAGTTTTGCTTTTCTTTTACCAGAAGTTTGTTCTCAAACCAAGAGGCGAACGGAGACGACGACAGTCACCACTGATTTGGGCCAAAACGGATCGACACAAAACAAGAGATACGAACCAATAGTGGGTCAGTTAATTGATTTGACGACCGAGTCCTCTCAGGCCACCGAAAGGGATTTGGAAAGATCTGAATTCTCTTTACAACATCAAAGTTCACAAGACATCGACGAAGAATCGTTGTCTTTGGATGCGCTCAATCATAGCCTATCGCAAAAGGAAGGACAGGAAGAACAAGAGATGATTGAAGAAGTAGAAGAAGAAGATAGTCAGGAACTGGCGCTAATACAAGAGTTGTCTACATCTGATAGTACAACAGCTCAACAGTTCTCCGATAGAAAGAAAGTCGACGTTTCGGACGAAGGTTTGCATTGAATGACAAGAATAACAATAATTGGTTTCATTTGTGTTTTGTCTCAACTCTTACTTTAATTTCAAAGAAATCGCTTCAAACAAATCGCACAAATTGAAGAAATCGATGAAACCTTTGGGTGCATACCATAGGAACTCTTCGAGTGAAAGCCATACCCTCTTATCACAGGAAGAGTTCTATATAATGCAAAGAAGAGCCCGTTCTCTGAGCCGTAGTCCAGAAAAGCTATTGGACTCCGAATCTCCGTCTGGTCACTACGAGTCCTGTAGTCACCATCACTTCACGTGCAGTCAATGCGGAGAGTCAGCCAATCAACACAGCGTGCCTTCAATTATGCGAAGATCCCGACTCGAGAGAACCGGTAGAGAACCCGAAATATTTTGATGTGAACTCAATTCATATATAAATTGCTTCCAAAAGGCATTCCATATCTGTATCGGAAGTCAATGACAATCGACGACATCTACTTTGATTCGGACGATGAAGAAGATGACGCCGGAGTCCATACAGACAGCTACCGGAGCGCACTTTGGGTTTACATTGGCCGCAAAGAAGAGATAGCCGTTTGGACGCATAGAAATCCACTCAATACTAACGGTGACCAAACTCTGCCCCGATCTGAGTCAGACGAAAGCACTTTATCGGAAAAGGGGTTCAGAAAACACTACGAAGCGATCACTCATCGACTCATTCACAGAAAGGCGTCGATTGAAATGTATAAACGAATACTTAACAGAACTTTCGGTTTGTTTTGCTATTAATTATTATATATTATTCAATTGAATTACAGTATATAGAAAACTATAGATTATATAGAATGGCCAGGGAGTGTAGCCAAATACACCCCAAATACATTTTATAATTTTAAATGAAATTTAAATCATTTTTAATTTATTTTTTTCGACATTTAGTTATTGAAAAAGTTTTGACATTAATTAGAAGTAAAGGAGAGTTTGGTTTTCGTATACATGGAAGTCGACCAGTGGTGGTGTCCGCCATAGAAAAAGGTTCCGAATAATAAATATTTATAAATTGAATCAGATTTATATTGTTGTGATTAAACCCATAGGAACTCCGGCAGAAACTAATGGCTTAGAAGTCGGGGATATTATCGTTACCGTAAACGACGCCAATGTATTGGAAGCGTCCCATTCAGATGTGGTCAAGTTAGCTCACACAGGTAGCAAAGGCACTCTTGACAATAAACACAAAACTGTGACCCTGACCAAAAGATAATTGATGTGCTTGATACAAATATAACGATGTATTTGAGTGTGGTTTCAATGCGTCCAATAATAACAAGAGTTTAAACTATTATTATTTCTTAGTTTTTTAAATCCCAGGGCATCTGAACTACATGTCCTCTGGCCATACCTCTAGAGTTTTACCAATATTGGTTGTGATCACACATTAATTGATACAATTATTCTGTTCCTAAGGTTCAGATACACTGAAACTGGAAGTGATTTGCACTTCGAAGTCAATTAAGAAGAATCAGCCGCCGGTAGAGCACGACATCATTATGAATGGCTATCTCTCGCGACTGACAGACAGGTCAGTCGATAGACAGAGAATAGACGACATTGAAAATCATGGGACCAATAGATTATGGAGAAGGCGTTGGTTTGTGCTTAAGTCAGACTTTTGTCTCTATTGGTATAAGAATCCAAAAGTGAGTCAAACGCTTGAAAAATAAGAATTTTTAGATTTATTTCAGCTTTAATTATAAATCGATATTTCCTATCACTCTATCGATTGGTATGTAATAGTGCACAGAACCAGTGGGTGCCATATCACTGCACGGCTATTGTGCGGGCGTATCGCAAGAAGCAGTTTCGGGTCAATCCTATGTGTTTCGGTTAGTACGCTATGGGACGCCACAGAAGTACTTCTCTGCCATCGATTGCGAAACTGCCGGCCAATGGGTTAACGCTTTGAATCAATCGGCGACTCGTATTAATCAAGTAATGGTTCACTTATTGTTAATACTGTTATTACTCTTCTCTATCACTGTTTGCTTTAATTATTCCCTTTAATTGAATTATATATGAGTTGACAAAAGGGAGAAATGATTTTATTTGTGCTCATACTGTGCACACAGAGCAGAGTAGAGTAGAGTAGAGATCATTATTAGTATAAATGCATTACATATTCATATGACTGTATGACTCAATCACTTCGTTATACGTCTAGTGAAGTAATGATACCTTTCTTATAAAGCGATTGCAGTTTACTTGGGCCAATAGGGCCTCAAATATCTGCTTGACCCTAACGTGAAGACACGGTTTCGTTCGAAGTCCCTGTACAGTACATACAGTCATGTCAAGAATCGAGGAACACGGTTATTTGAAGCTGGAGCCTAAACCTGGTGAAAAAATTTAATGAAAATTTCTATTTTTGTAAAGCACTTAATCAAGAACTTTTTCTCCGCTGCGGGTTTTAGCTGGTGCAGCACCGGTAGCAGTGACCTAGCACTGTTTCCATAGCAAAAACCACTAGGGTCACATGAAATTTTAGCAATTCATAATAATCCTTGTCAAATATTATTGACTACATCTATCAGGATTTTTTCGAAAACCATTGCGTTTTTGCACAGGGTTACTTTACATTCGCAAAATGGCATAATTCATGAGACTCTAGAGTAAAAACCACATGAATTTATTTATAAATTTAAAAATTTATTTATAGAAAAAAAAATACTTATGCCAGGACAATTTTATCAACTCTTATGGAGAATATACGTAATCGACCTAGACAACTTTTGGTCGAAAAAGAATTGAAATATTCCATCAGGCTCGAATAATTTTAGAACCAAGGTTTTTTTCAACAGTCTGCCGCCGCCACACGTTTTTAGGCGGTTAAAGTGCCATTCATTTGCCGACTAAAACCGCCAACAATGCCGACTAAAACCGCCAACAAATTGTTGGCGGGTGGCGTTTCAGTCCATCCCACAAAGTGGTTCTTGGTCAAAAAGTGGTGGTAGGTGTATGTGTAAAGTGGTATTTGGATTAAAAGTTGGGTGTCAAAAGTAGTGTAGAGTGCTGTTTGTGGTCGAAAGTGGTGTTGGGTTGTGTTGAAATAGACATGGCAATTTTTTGCATTATTTATGCATTTTTAGAATATTTATGCTTTTTGAGTATTTTTTATGCTTTTTAAAATTTTTTTATGCTTTTTGAGTTTTTTATGCTTTTTATGCTTTTTGTGCTTTTTGTGATTTTTTTGCTTTTTATGCTTTTTATGCTTTTTATGCTTTTTATGGCTTTTTAGTGAAGGCCCTCCAAACTATTTATAAAGAAAATGAGTTCAGATTCAAAAGTATAATAAAAAAAAACATAAAATATACTTGTTTCTTTACTGATAAAACAGCATAAATAGAGGTGTGATTTAGAACATTAACTAGCTGACTGATCTTGGTCATTTCTAATGAATTCTAATATTTTAAATTGATTTTCTACAAATTAATAAAATTTCAGCTCACATATGACACGGTATCTTTACTAAACTATGTAACCGACGATAAGTATTCAAACTTTTGGGATTATATTCCGCAAAAACCGATATTTCTGATTGAAATCATAAGTGGATTAAAGCTATCGAAAGACAACTCGTTTT
>JAQIWA010002556.1:0-12962 GCA_034693305.1 Eueremaeus valkanovi | reverse complement strand
ATGTCGGAAAATCTCTTGAAGTCAACTTGGTATCTGGCTTAAAATTATCTTCATATTAAGCTGATATTACCATGAAATTTTCAGCTTGATTCGATTCAGGCGCGGGGGTTAAATCGTGGCTTGAATATCTGACTTTTGGCTCTCTTTTCTATGTAACTCCGAATTTGGACATTGAATATCTCGAAAACCATTATAGATAGAACCTTGGTTCAAATTGCAACTCCTATTCATTTTTTGAGTTCTTTCTACTGGGTACACTGTAAAAGCTCAATTCCACTTGGGTAAAAGCACTTATATACAGTACTTTACTCTTTATTAACAACGTGGAGTTAAAAAATACTTTAGACATTTAGTTTACATATTTTCTATAAGAATGGATTCAATACATTATATACGTATAATATCTGTACAAAGAAATAATTTTATTGTTCTAAAAAAGGGTAATAAATTGTACCTGCTTATATTGTTATTAATTATAATAGAATATTAGATGACTGCAATTTTTTCATTTATATTAATTTTGTAATGTTTTGTCCATGCTACATTTGCACTTGATAGGAGAGTTAAACATGGATTAACGAGGGTAAGTCACACAGTTGACATAGGTGATCTAAGAGGTTCGGAACTCTGATTATGAAACAGACAAATGAGACAAAAATATGAGAATATTTATTGCGAAACATGTTATACTGCCTTGCTACGTTAGAAACTTTTTTCTGTTACATTTTAATTTTGCATGGATCATATTGTCAAACTTCATAACCAGAAATAGGTACATGTAATTAATTTTCTGTTTTCTTAATTTTTTTAGCTTGATAAGATACCAAAGATTATTCCAATAAATAGAGATTTGAACGATTAAAATAAATGCGGGTCATATTTGCTGAATGTCTTGGCTTAACTCTGACTTTAAGAAAAGGTCACGATTTCACGGAACTTATGGATTAATCTGTAATTTACTTGAGTTCCAGTTATTTTAAGCTTTAAATTGTTATATACTGTATATCATAAGAATCTAAATATTTTTTGAAAATAAGATTTCAGATTTGTATTCAAAGAACTGTTTTATTAATTCAATCAAATAAATAGTTTGTAGAGTTGTAGTCCTTTAGAGACCAAAGGGTATGAAAAATAAATGTGAAACCAATAAAAAAAAATCTAATTAAAAAGTATTAAAGAAAGTCATTCAATGAAAAAGATTTTTTTAATTTTAATTCTTCGGATTCACATAAAACACTCCAGAAATACAGAGAATAGACAAAGTGGACTGGATCAGATTCAGAAACCTAGGGTGGGGGTATTTTGCCAATTTTCAAAACCTAGGAGGATATTTTGGCTATACCCTCACCCTTGGCAAACCCTTGTAAGACACCGCTTATGAGTTGGTATGACAGGCAAAATGTTGGCCAAATATGGCGTTGAAAATGACACAAAACACTATTTTTGACGGAAATATTGGCTTGGACCAATTTTCTACAACATTTAACAAAGATAACCTTAAATCTGATATTTTGAACTAAAAGTCGTTTAGACGAGTTCGGCCAAAATTCTATTCAAGCGCATTTTATTCAGTTATTCGGTCTAGGGTATTTGAAAGCAATAGGATATTTTGAATGACCCCCCCCCCTTCCGCAACGCTGTAATTTTGCGTAATTTTGCCGCACAATTAAGTTATAATACTATTATACTACTGTACAGTATTATGAGTTAGTAGTAATACTGTATGATGTTAATACAGATATTTATAGTTGATTTGCATTTAATAGCTAAGCAAATAAGCGAAAAAAATTAAATTATATTTAAGTTATATAAAAGTTTGTTTTAACAACAATACAGCGGTATTTCGCAGGTTTAGTCAAAACGTGTAATTTTTTTGTCGATAATACAGTTGTACGACAGCTGTATCTATGATTAAATCAAAAGTTTCAATATCTGCTACAATGAGGGCATTCAATACATTAATTAGTATTTATAGAATCAGAATATTATTGAGTGCAATACAAACACACACTTCGGCTCTAATCCATTCGACACTCCTTTGAGTTTAACTTATTTATAATTACTATATTTTAATTGGATTTTTCGTTTTTGCTATTAAAAGCAAAATTATTATTATTAATAAAAATTAGATCAATTCTGATAAAAGTTTCTAAACATAGCAATTAAAATGATTGTTCAGTGAATATTTCTGAAAAGTTTTCGTATATAAAAGTACATTTTAAAATATGATCTGGTATATTCTATTTAAAAAATGGTCTAGGAATGATGTATGAATTTTTATGGTTATACTGTAGCAAAGATTAATTAATGAAATAATAGCAGAATATATTGTATGGAATAGTTTTATTGGAAAATTATATAATGATTTGTTTTTTCTTTATTTGATATTTTTTATAAAACGTTTTGCAATGTGTTTACAATTGAATGCTTAGAGTAAATGATTTGTCGATTGAAGAACAGGTGAACAATCATTTTGATTGCAAATATACTCAACTGTTTTCCATTCCATAGTTTTGTAATTATGTGAAAGTTATAACTTATAAACATTAGTTAAGACTTTGCAGACAATGACTGTTCAAAACAATATGCACTATCAGTATATGATATATTACATGAATTTTTGATGGCTTTATAGCCGACTGTTTAGAATAAAACAAAAAGTCTGTATATCTTTGTTGTAATCAATTTTGAAGCTGGTTCGCTTTTAAAATATTCATTTGTTTAGTGTCATCGCTTTAATTGAAAATTTTAATAATAAATAAATATTGAAAACAAGAAAATTAAATGAATAAAAGTTATAGAATTTCAGAAATAAATAATAACGGAATATATAAGTGGAATATGAATATCAACGACAAAATTAATAGTAAAGTCAATAATAATAATACAAATGGAAAGAATGTGAAGAAACTGTGTTATAGACGATATCGTTCCGGCTCTTCGTCCGATTCAGCAATCAATTTGTGAGTATATTTGTATTCTGCCCAGGGCACATTTGCCAAACTACTGTAAATGTTTATATATTCGAACTTTTGTAAAGGATTTGCGCCGGCTGCCATTAAGAATCGGCCCCTCGATTATCTTGTACAATTTATTCAGTATGATCTAATATATCACTTGTGTGGTGATCTGGGATCGAAATAACCCGGGAGAATTCGTCAGAAACCAGAGTAAACCAGGCAAATTATTGATTGCCTATGCTTAAAATGAAAATGATTTTACTCAGATATGCTTGGGAAGATTATTGCATAAAAACTTAAATCTATTAAAAGCTTTAATAGCCGGTAGATTTATTTTTTTAATTGTCAGACATTTTAAAAGTATCAGGGTCAGATTGCCATTTGCCTCTTCACTAGTCAACCAAATTCGCAAATTAATGAATAAAATTGTTTGAAATGACTGATAATTATTTCCTAAAAGTGAAAATTCATTGGAGGACGAGGATGATTTCATTATTAAGGATTCGGCTGATATATTCGAGGACTTCGATACAATGACTTACAATTTTGCCTGTCTTATCTCACAAAGAAAGGTAATTTTTAAGATATCAATGAACTGCTGTTTATTGACATTTGGGTATTGAGCGCACATTTATACTAATAATAACGAGTTTAGTCGGATTAATGACACTTAAAATTGACCCTGTACAGTACAGTACAGTACAATACAATACAATACAATACAATACAATACAGTATATTTAATTACCGGTAAATAGATTTCTCAAAACCAGAATTTCTCGAATAAACCCTTTACTGAAAAATGTCATTATTTTTTGATAAATATTTTGTTAATTATATTAATTTTCAGATACCTTTCGATTCGCCTGTATTTAAGAGAATGTTAATTGTGATGAAAAAGTATTATAACGTCTTTGAATGCGACGATTCTGTGAATAAGTTTGGGTTTATTACGAACAGAGAAGAACTGACTAATGAAGACAAGAATTATTTATATGTCGAACAACTGATTAGCGAATTATTGAACGCAAATTCAGTCAAATACTGGTCAGACAGTTGTCAGAGTATTAAATGCCTGATTCGTGACTTCGGTATTCCCAACACTATTAGAGCTCATATTTGGCTTATATTTATAAAATCAAAAATCGGTGATAATATCGATGTAATCAGACAATGAAGTGATTATTAAAAGCATTAATTAATACAAACTTTTGTTTCACAGATAAAAGAAATTCTTAATGAAGTTCACAATGAAATTGAGAGTCAAAGAGATGAGACTCTAATTGATGTGTTTCGTCAAATTGATCTCGATATCAGACGAACGGTTCCCAATCATGAGATGTTTGTCGAAAATGGCAATGGAGTTAGAATTTTAATATTCAATATAATTAGTATTTAATTCATTGAAATTCTTTGACAATTGTTTCAGATCTCAAGTTTGCGTAATATACTCATTGGTTACTGCATTCACGTCAACCCAAAAGTCGGTTACTGTCAGGGAATGAATTTCATCGGAGCTCTCCTTCTCATTGTGTTTGACGGCAATGAAGAATATTCGCTAATGTAATACATAATACATAGTCTTATTCTTAACTATTTTTCTATTATTTTCCTCTTTTCCTCAATTAGTTATGATTTAACTTTAGAACTAAATTAAATGTTTTTTTGGCAACAATAAGGCTAACCTGATCATTGATATTTACTGAATATTAAACTAGCTCAAACAAATTACAGAATAAGATTTGATTCCTGAAACTAAAATCACATCCAATGACATGAATATTAACAAATAATTGCAATTATCTTCTGATAGGGGTTTGATTGCAATAATCGATCACTATTTTCCACCTCATTATTACGACCACTATTTGACCGGTAATTGATTTTCAATTTACTTAAAAATTAAACGAATTTACAGTGTGTTCAAACAATATTATGGTTTTCAGTTACCTAGGTATAATATCTGTACTTACGATTAAATAAGACCTCAAGAAATTTTTATTTTAATTGCTTCGATGAGAGATGATATTATAGCTTGTTTATAATATTGTCGAATTAACCTAGTCTAGAGCCCAGTGTAGCATTAAAAAGGTTTCGATTAGCATAAGTGAGAATTGTCTCCCAATCCTATAAATGCCTATATTTACAGGAAATACAAAGCACTCGTATTATTGTTTAAACTCTATATAATTGGTTTACTTTTAAAATTATTGATTTTAAAAATTATTCATTAATTGATTGCATTTATACCAAACATGTGCTGCAATACAGGCGCTCGAGCGGATCAGATGCTCCTTAAAGACTTGATTACAGGCATTACTGCAAACATGAATATAAAGTCAGATCTCAACGACCAGATGCTCGAAGAAATTACTAGTGCTCTCTCGTTGAATTGGTTCCTATCTCTGTTCCATGCATCATTGCCCTGGCAGGTACAGTACTCACATTTATTGTGCCTCTGCTCAAATATTTCAAACAATTTTTGTTCAAAATATTTATTCGTTACTTATTTAACTCATAATGTTATCTAACATTAACTGTAATAGTACTAAAATGTACCAGGCTGACTACATCAAGGGATTAAGGAGATCAAAATTTACTCCTTTATACAGTAGTACACAGTTTATAGTTTACGAAAGAAATAGAATTTTCAAAATTTTATTTTAGCAAAAGTTTAGTTCAAAAGTCAGTAGAGATCGTATCGATAATATCGATAATACTGTATAAGTGTTATGAATACGGACTTTCACTTCAAGGCCTCCAACGCCTCTCAATTCGTGACCTGAGTCTACAGTGATCAGTGATCACGATATTTGGTTGAAAGAGCAGTGCGGGCTATACTGATTGCCAATAGCTTTATAATTAATTATAATTTCTTCTATCCTTACTGTTAAGTACTGTAGTTGTCATTTGTCTCATTTGTTTTCGAAACATATAGCCCTGAATACATTCAAGACAGAGATAGGCAATGGGTCCGCCGACAGGGGGGTCAGCCAAAATTTTGGCCAAAAGGGCTGCAATGAATCAATTTTTTCTCCAAAAAGTGCCTCCATTTTCAAGTTTTTTCGCCAAATCATCGAAAAACAGAGGGGAGGGGGTCAGCCTCAGCCAAAATCCTAGAGGGGTTAACCCCTCTACCCCCTCAATTGCCTATCACTGATTCAAGAGTTTAGGCGCCGATAGTTAGTACTGTATAAATGGAAATGAATCCAAATCTCATCGAAATATTCATTCTATAAGTTTTGCTTATAATCAGGGGTTTAATTAAGGTCTGCAACCCTTGGCTTTCAAAAAAGAAATCGACACAAAAAGTATGAGAAAAGTAAAGGCAAGTTAAGTTAAATAAAGAATTAGCTGGTATTCATCCTAGTCTATCAAATCTAATCTAGATGATCTTTGCCAAGTAACTTAGTAACCAATTGATTGAGTTTTATAAGATTGAGCCAAACATTTGTATAACAAAAGTGCATTTTATTCATAAATTAATTATAATTTCAATATATTATATAAATTGATTCAAATATTTATACAGAAGTTATACAATAAATGGTTTAAAAAGAGTGCAAATCTTTATGGTTTAGTCTTTATAACAATTTTATGATTTTGAGTATAATTTTAATGAATTGTCTCAATCGGTCTATCGCTGAAGATTAGATCCAAGACATTGAATATATTTATAGACACTATTGAATAAATTAGGCTTTTTTTTATCACTTTATACAAAATAATTGAGATCTTCTGATGAGTTGGCTTAGAATAGAGCACATAATTGACTGCATTAGTGATGTCTATCACTATTAATATAAGAAAGATTGAGAATATAGTGTACTTATGGCTACGACTGTTCAAACTTGTCGTTCACTTTCTTTTCCAAACTCACTAAGTCTTCGAATATATTGATAGTTATGTCGTGTAATGCAGACATTTGGGCGAATACTTCAGTCATATTTCGTTTGCTCTGCTCTTCAAATGTTTGTTCTTTTGTCACAAATTTTCTGAAATCCGAGTCTCTCTTCTTGTGCTTCTTCTTAAGCAAAATATTGTCTGTATTATATGCTATGGTTGACTGTTGTTTGGGTAGATAACCACCAAAAGTACTATGGTGATTCTTTTTGATTAGCTGGATGATTTGCTTTTGCTGTTGGGAGAGCACTGTATGGTCAGCCCTGAGAGCGGTGATGTCGTGAACCAGTTGTTTGTCTTTATTGATGTTCAAAGTGTTGGACGACTCGATGTGTTGACTATAATCTCTTTCGAGTTCATTGAATTCATGTCTCAAACGATTAATATTGTCGATGAGCCAGGCTTTGGTCAGAAGCCAATTGCGCTCCTTATTGGTCGACCCACTGGTTGTGCTTTCAGTAGGTTTTGTGATAGAGTTGGAGATCTGATTGTTTTCAACTCTGGTTACTATTGGAGCTGTCGTTGTGATCGAAACGATCGATAGAAACAAAACTATTTTTGTATACATTATTCGGCGATTGAATGACTAAAATATATTTTGATATTTCGTTCAAATAATTAATTGCTTTTAATATTGAAAACAACGAATCGACGAATGGATTCGTTCAAACATTTTGCAAAAATAACTGAACTTTTATTATATGAGTGAAACACAAAACAAGAAATTGTGGATAACTTTCTCCGACGAAGACTGGATTTGAAATAAACTGAAAGCCTGAGTGCAGATGTTTTTAAGCCAGTGTTCATCCCAGAAAGTCAGCACAAAAATTATAGCATAATAGGGCTGTAGTGCCTGTAGTGCCTGCGGGACAACTCAAAGCTTCAATACGTGCAGCACGTCGTCAGGTCTTGAGCACGCGTCTCACTCTACTTCCCCCAATATGACCCCCGTCCAATACAAAACCAAACAACTGCACCTGGCGTTCCTCCAACAGCGGTTCTGGTTATTTTACACCAGTATTCTAATAGAGGAGAACTGAATCTACTATTGAATGCCTGACTAACAATACAGAGTAACAAAAACGAGGCATAAATTTCAGAAAAATACAGATATATCTGAATCCAAGCAAAACGAACCAAATATAATGAACTCTAAAAAGTTCGCCGATTTTATAATTAAAATAAAATCATTGAAAGATGCAATTTATTAACTGTTGATTTATGTGTTGAATTCACACTTTATTTATCCTTTTCTTATAATTTACATTATTGGCCTTCAATGTAAAATAGCAGCGGAAATGAAATTTTTAAGCAAGCAAACAAAATGATCCGATTATAATATGATTTTTTATTTTATTTACATTTTGAAAATTAAATAAAATACTAACTCATTGAATGAAAATACGGTTTAACTGCATCTGAATTGAATTGACTTAAGGCTTAAGCGACTAAATTGTTTGAACAAAATTTAATTCTTATTACTTATTCGTCAGTCAAACAGAATTTTATTGATATATTGTATAGAATTGAGGAATAGTTAAACAGAAAACGAGTTTTCTCTCTTTGATTGTTTGAGGCCTTTATCGCTGACTTTTGGGCATCGGTTCTGATTTGTGAATCACAAGAATTAATTGTTTGTTTAAAAAGTTTTACAGCTTTAGAACATCTGCATTAAGATGTGATTGTTTAGTGTAGGGATGGCCAAGTGGAGACTATAGCCAAACCCGGCATTCAGACTATTGCAATGTCAATCACTACGCCTTCACTCCAGCTTTACTACTCTTATTGTTTCTATTGATTCAAAATCTTATGGCAATACGACTTGAGGTCTAATTAACTGACATTTCTAACTGTTATTATCACAATATTTCTCAACAAATATTAATATATTATTTTTATCATATTTGGAACTGGGGATTGCAAAGAAGGTATAGCCAAAATGAAGCGTAGGTTTTTGAGCCCGAGCCATGCCTCCACGGACTCTGCCATTTGCCCCCTATATCCCTTAGGTTTGCTGATCTTGTTCATCCCTTATTTGAAACCAATTGTATTCAATAGCATTTGTATTTACATTTGATATCAATTTCTGAACGATGGCTAAATTGAATAGGCTAAGTTATTAATTAGATATCATTGAATTGAACATGGATCAAATATTATTAATGATATGCAAATATAAAGTTATATTTGTTTAAGATATACAGAGATATAAAGTTATATATAATTTATTGAAACCATTATTTTTAGTGCACTTTTCATCAGTCTCTGCATCTGGGTACACTAATCTTTGAAATATCAATTCGGAGCCCTTTTGTTTGTCTTTTCGATATTTCATAAATTCTTAATATGTTTTGTATTCATATCAATAACAATATCTTCTTCCGAGCGCTTCGACTGAACGACTTATTTATAGCTCATATCCGAAGCGTTTCAGTAATTATAATGCTTTTAACAACACATTCAAAGAGTTTAGATAATAACAAAGCATCTGCCCATTGCCACATTGCCAGTTGGACAGCCAGTTTAGAGTATGTTGACTGCCTGATCTGCCCGGCCTGCATGTGTCGCGTGGCTGTGAGGCTCTCTGAATGCCAGATGCTTTACTAGCAAAGCCTCTCAGTCTGACTGATGTCTCAGTGCTACAGAATTAAAGGGAGCGAAGCCTTATTGATGCGTGTATTACCTGTTACTGATGAATACCACCTGGCCATACAGGGCACGTGCCAGTACCACGTACTTATCAATAGATTAACTCTCATTTGGCGTGTTTTTATATTTCGCTTCAATTCATATCAATTTTTATGAACTATTTTTACAAACAATTTCTGTTAATTAACATTTATATAGTTTATTGAATATATGAATGAATACAGTATTTCTTATTCAATACAGTAATAGGAAAGACATATAAACTGTACAATACAACAGTCCATCAGTGGAATTGGGCTAAATGTGAAGACATGCTCATAAATACTCTCATTCATTGTTATCTTTGAAAAGTTTTCAAGTATTGAATTTAAATGGACAGAACATACAGTAGAGTAGAGTTCATCTGAACATCAATTCGAAAAATTCATAAAAATATGTGTCATTCGTGTAATTTCTTGAGTTGAGTCGGCAACAGGAGATAATTCACTCAGAATTTCTGGCACCCAATGGCCAGAACTTTCACCAAATATTGAGTTATAAGAGAACAGAAAAATGATTTGTAAATATCATACTATACAGTACAGTAGAGGCACATTTCTTTAGAACTTGAAATCTCTTGCACACATGAATGACATCCAGACCCAATCCAATCAAATTCCAATCAGTAAAGTTCGTGACATTCATTATATTGAGTCAACAAAATCTTTTCGTATCATTTGTTCTCTATTTTGTTGAATACATTCAACTCTACTATTACTAGTAATACTACAGTATTTTCTTCTAATCATATGTATGACTGGGATGTGTCCAGCAATGAGTGAATTATAAACTCAGATATAATGCATTAAATAGGAAATCGCGATCCAGTCTTGTGCCTGCTTGGTAATTATGGTTGTTATATGCATTTGATTTATTCCGAATAAATGTCAGAGATATGCAATGGGTCCGATGGCTGGGAGTCAGCCAAAATTTTGGCCAAAGGGGTACAATGAATCAATTTTTTTCGCCCAAAAGTTGCGAGTTTTCCCGCAAAGTCTTCCAAAATCAGAGAGGGGGTCAGCCTCAGCCAAAATCCTAGGGGGGAGTTAACCCCCTCTACCCCCTATTGCCTATCTCTGATTTGGTTTGGTTTTGAACATTAAAAATCATTATTTATATAATAATCAACTAATACCAGTGATAGGCAATGGGGGTATAGGGGGCGTATACCACCTTGTGATTTTGGCTGAGGCATACTCCCTCTGTTTTTCGATGATTTGGAGGTAAAAACTCGAAAATGGGGCACTTTTTGGCGAAAATTGATTGTACCCCTTTTGGCAAAAATTTTTGGCTTACCCCCTCCTCCCTGTCGTCAGACCCATTGCCTATCCCTGACTACATAAGAGCCAGGTAAGGCTGTGGCATACAAATATCTCATTATTACTGGCAGTTACTGCCATTAAATATAAGCAGTGATAGCTAGGACTGACAGTAAATCTATTACTGGATAACATCCATTTCCAAAGAAAGTGGATATAAAAAGTTGAAAATCTAATGTTTATATTATTTCATTAGAATATTTCATCAATGCTTTTGACTGAATATAAACCAAAAAACCTTTGTTTGAAACGAAATGATTTTTATTCAAAACAATTTGTTTGCATATTGAAGGTCCGTCTATTCATATTGGATTGCTTCTGGTTAGAAGGGGTCAAAGTATTGTTCAGATTCAGTCTGGCCCTCATCAAAATGGGTCTGAATATAGATTCGCAAGAATTGAAAAGTTCGGGCGAACTGATTGAGACAATTCGTGAATCGGCCAAAAACTGTTACGATATAATTGAACTGAAAAGAGTGGCCTTTCATGAGATAAAAGTCCTGAAAAGAAAATATATGGCAACCAAACGATGCTTTTATGTCAAACAAATTACTTCACAATTAGACAAAACAGTTCTAACGAACAAAGAATCCACTTCTCAATGGATTCGCCGAAGAAGTATTGAAATGTTAGGCCTTCGGACAAAGAAATGCAGAGATGACTACAGAATTGTCATCAGTTCTGATCGTTCAAAAGTAGCTGTTTTTCGCAGAACTAATCGAAGTGTTAGTGAAGTGACTCTTCTCTGTACGCAAAACAGTGAAAAGTATCGGAAAACCGAATGCAATGGTTTGAAGAAAGCCTTAATCATCGGTATAACCAATGACTCCAATAGAATAATATGCAGTCAGTGCTCATCAAACACAGTCTCTAAAGTGAAAGACAACATCAGTTTTGATTTGATTGGAGTCGAGTTCGACGCCTGTCATGGCTTTTATGTGGAAGAAAGCGATTCAGCGATTATTATAAGCAATTCAGGTCTGGTTTCCAAATATATGTTCGCAACAAAACTCACCGAAAATATTATTATATTCAACGATAAGTTTTCGGAAATAGTTTCCGCGGATCTAAACCAGAATTGCGGACTCGTATGGTTGGACTGTGTGTCACATCATAACAATACACATAAATTCATTGGATTTGATATGAATAGTCTCGATATTTATACGACTATAGAAACCGATTGCTTTAGTCTTCATATGTTTGCAATCAATGCATACAACGATCGTTCGCTTATTTTAGTCAAAAGCGTTCCAATCAATGGTAAACTGAAGAAAGCCATCGATATATTGGACAACGAGTCGCACAAAGAGAGGTGGTTCGATGCCCGCGAACATATTCTCGATATCAAGTCTTTTTCACTGGCTCATCCAAACCTATCGCATGATTCGGGTGACAAAAGTGCAATCAATGCAAATAGAGTGCTCACAGAAAGTGATTCTTTAATTGTAGTCGTATTGAAGAATTCATCCAATGTTTTGGTAGAATATAGACACAAAAACAATTGGAAGAAAACCATTATTTCAATGAACAAAATCAAAGATATTTCGGATATAAATGACATCAAAATTGTGAGATTAGCAAGAGATGCAAATGAGCTATGGCTCACATTATTTATCAATAGAGCCGAGAGTTCATTGATTACTATAAAAGTTTCATACAGTCAATGATTTTCTATATCACGACTACCGGTATATAACACCTATTATATTGATAGTTGGAAAGGACCCAGTCCAGCCTATCTCAATCAAGCTAAACTCTGTTCCATAGTCTCATTCATTCAATGTGCAATTGACACTGGTTGAATTAGCACTGATTAGGCAATATTCTCGAAGCTATGAATAAAATTAAGTAAATGAGTGCATCACTTGTGGCACACTATATGATAGTATTGTTTTCGTCATTCATTCAAAAATCTCAAGAAATCCATTTTTATTTTCACTTAATTTGATAATAACTTTACTCTTATTTCATTCCGTTTTGTATTATAATATTGACATTAATTAATATTTATTCAAAGCAGAAAAGCCATATATTTTTAGATTGAATATTTCCGAAAATAACCTTGATAATCCAAAAATAATCATTGTTAT
>JAQIWA010002555.1:0-12966 GCA_034693305.1 Eueremaeus valkanovi | reverse complement strand
CCGAAACAGAATTTGAAAATTCCTCCTGGTTCAAAAGTTATTCGCGATATGGACATTTATTTTTGAACGACCTAGTAAGTGAAGTTTCAAAACTAAGCATTCAATTGATAGCTGTATGAATCGCTGAACTTTGGAAAACTGGCCGTTTGTATCGCTAAAACTCACCTTTCATTCAGTCACGACCCGAATCTCAAAGGTTTGTCGGAATATATACTACAGAATGCAGAATATGTATTATTCGTTGTCTAAGAATTGAGGAAGTTAACTTTATATTAAAATAAGTTTAATTACATTTGTTTTTGAAACTTCAGGTGTGCCCAAGGATTTCACTTTTCCTATATCTGATATCAGAGCTTCAGTCGGCGCCGGATTCCTATACCCATTAGCCGCTGAGGTATTGGTTACCGATTTATTTGAACGATTGAAATATCCATTAAATTAATTGTTTGTAGTTTTCAGTAATAATTATAATATTCTATTCGCAGATCACAACAATGCCGGGCCTTCCGACCAGACCTGCCTTTTATGACATCGATATCGATCCGGAAACTGAAGTAATAGAAGGCTTGTTCTGAACGATGAAAGAACTCGTTTAGAGTACAAAAACTTTGGAAACAAATCTCTATTAAATTTTTTATTTTTTAATGTTTTTGTTGAATCAAATGATTTATAATATTCTTATATTTTTTTATTCAGATCTGAACTTTTAATTACTTAACAAAATCGCAGAATATCTTAATTTTTTAGTTTAAATATCAATAGTAAGGCTCAATAAATAGATTTCTATAAATAAATCTCAAATAAAATTAGAAACTCAATGGAAATAATAAATAAATTTATTTTAATTTAACAAATTGTGAGTAAATCTTAATTGTTTAGACATTTCTTAATTAATACTAAGCAATGCATTCAATTTCAAAGCCACACAATCTATAGATTGATCTGTAATTTGTATAACCGATTGATTGTCACATTAATATAGTGTATAATAATTACATTTAACTTATTCTGACAACAAATTCACAACAATTTTCTCCCTTTAATGCTTGTACACCACAACTCAACCAAAAACGATATTTGATCCCAGTCCGAACCCACCATCCAATTCACTCGCCACACATCGGAGGGTTGACATAACCTGATGAACAGAGTTATAATTTGTTTATAAAATCGGATGAATTAAAAGCGAATAAATACCCAATAGATTGAATTCAAGCGCAACGCTTATGACCAGGAATATGGCATATGTTGTCAATAAGGCGTACCCTTTAAGACAAGATATGTTTCTCAGGTCAGAACCTAACCATCATTTTATTGATATATCACTGAATACCTAAACTTGGATTTAATGTCCAATGATTTCGATGAAACAAATAGATTGTTATGAGAAGTGACAAAAACAATAGAATAATAGCGTAAATAAGTCCCCGACTGTTGATATATGAGATCGAACCTGAAGTTTGTGAAAAATAGAATTCATTTATTCCGGTTAAACAGAAAATGCAATCATATCTTATACCTGGGTCTACAAAAGCAGTCTCAACAAACCAGGGTAGAGCCAGACCTACCAGAATGTCGAAGACATTACTACCGATAGAATTGCTGACTGCCATATCTGCCTGACCCTATTCAAGCATCAATTATATCATTTTATTAACAAATTTCAATAGTTTTGCAAAATTCCAATCAATGGTTAACCTGTTTGGCCACATGTAGACTCGCATAGGCGTCGGGAACCTAAACATAATGTATGAATGAATGAGATTTACATTATGTTCACTCGTATGAGAATGGATGTGATTACCGAAGTGCCCGCAGCCAGGAATGTGATGCCCATTATGCTGTCGGGTATTCCCAGTGTGAACCCAATTAGACTGACCTTAAATACGATAATCAATTGTTAAAATGATTTCAAGTAATTAATGGAATGGACTAACCATCCAAACCATAACGTATGAAAAGATAGCGGTCCAGGTTATGCTCATGAAGAATGTGACCAGGAATAGGGTTGGCTTCAGTTTACAATTAGGAATCGTATAGAATAAGGTGGCGTGAAGTGGCGCTATGACCGCCCACTTGCAGCACACATACCAGCCGTCGATTTCTGGCATTAAAATTGCATAAATATATTTAAAATGATCTTTCGATTTGATAAATAATGACTGACTGACTCGGATTAGGAATTCTCCTCCAGAAGTCTTCCTCCGGCATCATAGAGGCCTTTCTGACGGAATCAAAGGATTTGGCGAAATTCAGTTCTTCTGGCTGTTGGTATTGTTGCTGTTGTTGGAGTTGTTGCTGATATTTAGCTACAGTTCAGTTCAGTTTAATTAATACTGTATTTGATTTGAATTCTTCAAAGAATATTAAATAAATTGCAAATTCATTTGAAAGCGAATAAAGGGTATGGTAGGTATGGTATGGTATAGTTTGTGCAGAAACTACAAAATCATCTCATCTCAAAATAAAAGAGCAAGAATTCAGTATTTGGTGATAAGTGAGAGGGGACACCTCAGAAAACAAACTCACAAATCAAGTTAACTGTTCTTTCAAAGTAATTCGTATATTATATATGGATGACATATCCATTGCATACCTTTCTCCCTTTGGATTATTATCAGATTAGCGGCCGAACGGAATCTGAATCAAAAGAAAAGTTAATATTTTTATTAAATATTTGTCTTTATTTGCATTCAAATCATTTGACACCAAACCTAGTAATCGGACGAAATAGTCGTTTATGTTTAATAATGACAATATTCGCCGCTTCGTATAGACTTGTTTGGGGTCTAGTATTGTAATTGAATTTGTTTCCATATCCGTAGTCATCCTCCGGAGCTGTCATCAAATTATATATTAATCAATTGATATATTATTTATAGAATATTATACGAAAATCGCAGAAATTTTTTTCTGTTAAATAAGATTACTTTAGAATATATTGGAAAAGAGTATTCAATATGTAATGTATAGAATAATACATAGACTCTGAGTATGAATGAAAAATCGATTCCTGAAAGTTCTGTTTAATGCTCTGAAAGGCATAACTCATTCATTCGTAAAGCAAACAAAAAGAGAAAATGTTTTACAAAACATAAATATATTATTAATATTCGATTTCGTATAGAATTGCAAGAAATAAGTCACTGATTAAAAGCTCTATCCAGTGCTTACCCTGCTAATGTCAATTTATCCATTACTCTTATAAGTTAGTAAGGATAAATATTATGTGCCAGGCTCATTCTTAAGTACATTTCTAGAGTAATCAGAAAGAATCGGTGCTTCAGAAGAAAAGATATAACTTTTTACTTTGACTTTTACTAAATTGAATTAATAAGATGTGATCTGGTTATATTCATTCCACAAGTGTAACTGAATAAAAGAATATTACGGATCCGATTGGAAAATATTTGAAGTCATAGCAGAGAACAAATACCTGTGTCTAATGCTTCAGTATATGGTTGCGAATCACCTTTTGATCCGAACTGATTATAAATACAAAATACAAATAGTGTTTACGAATAAATGATTATTTGTTACGGATTTTTTTTGAAAAGTTTTCCCTGGCTCTGTTCTATTCAGCATGAATAACAACTCAACTAATTAATCCTGATTTGAATTTTATTTTGCTCTACTGTACTATAAGGTATAATAATTAAATATAAAATACTAAATAACTTCTATCCATATATTAATATTAATATCTGTTAAACTAATTGAGAACAAAGATCAGAGTTTACCAAAAAGTATCTGTAAAACTGCATTCACTCGGAATGTAAGGCATTAGTGCTTTTGAGTTAATGAGCTTTTATTGAATATTCTCTACAGAATTAATACGAGTGTAAAGAAAAGACTGATTCTAATTGAGTTTTGGGCGCATTTTTGCTTTCACTGGAAGTTAATTAAATATTCAGTTGACTTAATCATAGGTTGAATATTGATTTTATATTCTATATACTTCTTCTATTGAACTCAGGTATAAAACAAATGTTTACCTTTGAACGAGTGGTACTGAACGGCACCAGAATTTGCTTTAAGATTTTCAAACTCATCGCCGGCTTGTTTGCCGAAGTGAACCCATTGGTGGTAAACGTAATCTCGAATTTCGATATTAAAGTTCATTATAAGTATGTAAACGCCGTAAAGGAGTAACAAAGTTAATGATTCCAGTCGGGTCACTTCGCCGTCATATATGAACTGCAAATGCGAATAGAAATTGAAGATTGAACCTTGCACATTAATTGACCAAAACAGCAAATGAGTCTAAAATGTTTGTACCAGAATAAGCACCAGAACTGTGAAAGTATAATATGATGAATCCCTGGCAACCGGCCACCAGTTCAGTTCGGTTGACACTATTGGCAAAATTCAATTCATGAAAATGTTCTCAATTTTTCAGACTATGATATATATACCGGTGTATAGAGAACAGAGTCCGATAACAAAGAGAATGTTGAATACGGCTGAACCCACTATAGTTCCGGTTCCGACATCACCTTTAGCTATGAAAACACCCAGAGTGGCCGTAAACAGTTCGGGAGCACTGGAACCGGCCGCCATGAATGTAGCACCTTTATATAAAAGACAGAATTAAGGAAAATTGTCCAGGCTAAAAGGGTGAAAAAAAACTAGAGCACAGACCCGCCACGTCCTCTGATAACTTGAGGCGCTTTAAGAAAATTATAAAAACATTTCATTTAAATGAATATTATATTAATTTATGTAATTATACGTAAGTTATCAGACATTTAGTGTAATAATTGTACTAATAATACACTAAATATTGGCACTACAGTATGTAAGGCAAAAATAGAGCCATCAGAATATGTGATAGTTTGAATCGAATAGGAACTGGTTCAGCTTTGTCATTTGAAAACAATACCTGAACTATACTAAGTTTTGTTTACAATTTCATGGACCCTGTTCATCATCAATAACAGGCCGGATCATCTCAATACATGGTATGGTTGATAACTTAGATATATTATATAAGATATGATTATATGCTTAGAATTGCGTTCAATACTTGACAGCATTCTTCGAGTGACGGCAAGAAATATAGATCACAAACAACGGCCAAACAGTAGAACATATAGACAACGATAAGTAAATGGAAAATGATTGCGCCCCGGGATCGAGATCTTTGACTGAACACATCGGAGGGAAATTCATTAATGGCTGGGTTAGTACAGGTCGTTATATTGGTCTTGATCAGATTAATTAGAGGCTTCTTCGTTGTCATCTGATGGTGAGGACTAACAGTTCGGATAAACATTTGGTTTTTAGAAATTCTTTACAAATCTATTGAATAAAATACATAGTCTTATGGCTGAGCTTCGAGTCCTTCTTCGCCGACTGGTCTTTAATGGCTTTATTCTTGTCTTCATTTTTCTGATTTGTCGAATGGATTAATGATTTGTTACTTTGATGTTCAGTTAGTCTACGGACTAAATGATGATTTTCATCAGTCGATTGGATTTCTAGAGTATTGTCGAGTTTTGATTGTCCTATAAATCCATTAGAATTTGAAAACACTTTAATATTAAGTTCATTAATATTAATCAGATTAACACATCTCTGCTATAACAAGGGATAACCACCTCTGAGGGAGGGTTCGCATAGCGTTTATAAATTGGTATAATCAAGATCAATAAATATTTGTATCAGTGTTGCACAGGCAGATTATACCAAAATGCGCTATTATCTTGCGCTATATCTTCTGACCTGGATGGCGTATGAAAGTAGTCAGAAGTGGGCAGACTTTTCGAAGCCAAGGGGATAAATGGCTCAATTTCGCCAATTTTTCCCAGGCGGGAGATTCAGGGGGGGGGGGGGGGGGGGTTGAATTCGCGCCAAATTCATGCATGCCTTACAATAATAACATCATTGATTGATCAGTGATATTTTTTGACCGAATAATTATGAAGTTTGACCACATTTTGATGAAAATTGAATAAATTCGGTTAAATATGAGAAAATCACTATTAGTTAAACATATTTCAGTTAAGTTACAATTATAATGATTTAAATCACCTTGACGTCATTTTTTCCGATTTTCAAGGGGATTAGCTTTCAGCCAAAATCTAGAGGGGGTCCTCGATCAATATCCAGAGGGGATTTCATTTCGTAGTCCCCCTCTGCTCACCACAGTAAAGTAATATATCAATACAATCATTAATCCTCAATAAAATCTATCATGACAGTCTTTTCTAACATGATTTTGGTTGTATCATTTGATAAGAATCAAGCACAATATTGTGAATATAACAAAAATAACCTGGACATCCTTATTCTTATTTAAGAGATTTTATGTTCGTGTGAAGGCTTAGTAATGTTAAGACTTTCTAAGGATTATTGGATGCGATTAAGCCGTAGCAAGAAATTGATGCGCTAATAAAATGAATGTAACCAGGATAGAATTGATAGAATTATACGATACAGCACACTTTTAACTGCTATATCTGTATGAATTGCATTTAAAAATTTATTTGATATTTTTCTGCTGCTATTTAATTGCTAAAGAAAAGAAGATTTGAATGACTGAATAAATATTCCTATATTCGGAGTCAATTTAATAGCAGTTATGGGTTTATTCACTATTCAATCAATTTAATCGCTTCAAACAGAATATCGTATAATATAATAAAAATAATCGATATTTGCTATTAATACTAACAATATATTCATAAATTGAATCATTTTTCAGTTATAGTTAGAATTAATTTTTATTTTATTTAAAAAATTTTCTTATTTCAACTGAAAATTGTGCACATTTTTAATTTTTTCCTCAATTTGAGCCTTGATTTGAGAGAATTTGTCTCAAAATTTGCTTATTTTTAATAAAATAATACTTAATATCTAAAAAAAATTGTTTATTATGTGTTCAAATTAAATATAAGTTGTACTGGGACATTTCTTAGGTTGAACCCTGAACTCTTGAACGAACTAAAGATGCTGACCGACTGATAAAGATTCTAAATATAGAATAAAAAGCACTGAATTGGATGAATAGGATGGTTGAGAAAGCATTAAAACGCTCGCAAGTGTTGACTTAAGACTTGCTTTTATATCAAACCAACTGAAGAATGACTAACACTATTGAATAATATATAAACAGTTGCGTTAATAAGCATTTTAATTATTAATTCTCAGCAAAAAAGAAAATCAATTTTTCGGCTAAAATTCAGCCTTGCTAATTTTTTACTAACCAGTAAGAATAAAAATGAAGAATTATAGTGAAAACCAATTTTGCAGAAAACATATTGGAATTGAATTTAAGATTTATTGCATTTAAAAATGTTTGCAAAACAACGCGATTTTGAAATATTTGTTCTTATGGTTGAATAGAAATAATTTCTATAAAATATGTTCAAACAGTTGTAAATTAGCTTACGATACAAATTGGATAAACAATTCTATTCAAACAATTTTAGGAATTTCAACAAAAATTCTTTTATACGAAATCCTATTTTATATTATTTATTATTTCGGAGATTTTTTTTATCAAACAGGGTATTCAACCAAAATATCATTAAAGAGCCTATTTTGACCCAGTAGGCATAAAGGTAAAGAAAACCGACCCCGCTTTAGCTATGTTCAGGTTGAAATAGTTAATTATATCATGGGTATATTGATATTCCAAATTTAAGCTTAAAGCAATAATCTTATTTAATCTACTTAATGTATTTAATCTAGCACAATTGTATTGCAATCCAACTAAACATATCCAATGAAAGCTAACATCGACTATAAAAAAGTTAATAACTTATCAAATGTTATAATCATATAATTCAGAAAAGAAAAAGAGATTGTTTGACATCAATATTACGGCATATCAGACAAGAAAATCAAAATTCAAAAACGTTTTTCATCCTTGAACATCTGTTATATAGTATTGCTCTTATCTTAAGCTTAATCTATTCAATTCATTCCTCCATTTAACAGAAATAAACCAGGCTAAATGACTAAAGTCAAGCCGCTGTGTTCTACATTAGGGTTGTGTCAAAATAGGGTTGTGTAGTACCCAAACGCAGATTAGAGCAAAAGGAAGTAAACTTGAATTTATTGCATCAAAAGAATAAAATATATATTTATCGTAAGAATTGAAGAATAAATTTGAATTATGTTTACCTTTGAAGTGAAGTGAAATACAAGTGACTATAAATACAACGAAAACGACTAAACATTTCCGGATAAGAATATTCCTACGAATCATAATTATTAATAATATTGAAAATAGTTATTTGTAATCATTTTAAGTATAATTCTGTCCATTTGGCTGTTAAGCACAGAACCAAAGCCGTAGAGCGCATGTAAATCAGCATTGGGTTAGAGTCAGAGAAGAAGTGTATTAGCCGTACAGTACAGTACAGTACAGTACAGAACAGAACAGAACACCAGTGAACCAGTGTATCACATATTCAGCATCAGATTCAGAGTCCGCTCAGAGACCGCCTGAGCCAAGAGTTCTAGTCCTCCACCCAAACAGCTATAGTCGTATCCGTAACTATGTTTCATATCGATTGACTTAAAACGAAATACTACTCAACGTTTGAAAAGCTTTGAAATATTTGCTCATTTTTGGCAATAAGACTAACGCAGACTCTCATCACTCGTATCGATCAGAAAGAAAATCATAAAAACCTGATATAATAGGAGAAGAATATTCTTAATACTACTGTAGAGTATTCGTATGGGAAACACATCACTTCATGAAATGCTTTTGAGTGGATAATCAGATTTGCAGACTTGTAGTCAATAAACATATCGTATAAACTTGTAATATCCGACTAATAAATGGCTTAACATTATTACTCAATTTGATTGTCATTAAAGCTCTTAATTGATGCCATAATCACACAATGCAACCAATAAACCGATGGCTTTGAAATCACTTCAGAACTAACTCAGTATTCATTGCTATTTTGATTATAATCCAAAAGAATTGACTCAAACCTTAATTATAGAGCTATTGCTATGAATATTCAAACAAAACAATTGGGTTTAAAATTAGCCGAATATTAAATATTATTAAACATTATTTCATTTCAATTTGTTTCGATTGTTGTGTAAAACATGAATCGACTGACTCTATACACAAACAAAATAATATGAATAGATTGCAGACATTTTTGAACTAACACTAAACTTGGAATTTTTAAAGTGTACTGTATTGTACCAGGCTCGAATAAGCCAGGAAATTTTTTTTATCACAATTATATAAGCCAGTAAAGACAGAGAAACAAATGTGTGTTTCACTCCTAGTACACTCAGAGTAATACCTGTTCTCTTATTTTTGATAATTTCTTATCTCATTCGAGGATTTTATATCATTTTTGAATCAAATGTTTTTTGAATAAAAAATTCAGAAAATTATTTTAATCTCAACTCGTGTTGAGATTATTTGACAAATTGTGTTAAAAGTTTATCTGATTTCAAACTGATATGAAATCCTCGAAAGAGATAAGAAATTATCAAAAATAAGAGAACAGGTATTACTCCGAGGTATTACACATTTGATTCCCCTTCTGTACAAACTTATGTATAAATAATAGAAGTTTTAACTATTAATATAAAATCTTCTCTTTTTTTGTTTTTATGGAATTTATTTTGTTTGATCTGGGTGGATCAGTTCAGCTCTGTTCCAACATAATTACAATAATGTTACAGAATTCAAGTATTTGTGCATTCGGGCAGAGATAGGCAATGGGTCCGATGACAGGGGGGGGTCAGCCAAAATTTTGGCCAAAAGGGGTGCAATGAATCAATTTTTTTCGCCCAAAAATGCCCCCATTTTCGAGTTTTCCTGCAAAATCTTCCAAAATCAGAGGGGGGTCAGCCTCAGCCAAAATCCTAGGGGGGGGGTTAACCCCCCTCTACCCCCTATTGCCTATCTCTGCTCAGTGGCGACATTCTGTACAATAAAGAGAACATATAATATGAGTGTAAAATCAAAAGCTATATAAAAAACTAATAGTTTTCTGAAATACTATTTATTTAACTTCTCATAAAATAAATAAAATAATGTTTGAAAATAAAAATGAATTTTTGTTTAGAAAAATGTTTAAAAAATAATTATTTTTATTCTAAACACAAGAAAAAATTGAAAATTTATTTTAAAAAAACATTTATTCACTTTTCCTTAAATTACCGATTTATGAGCATGCTGATTTCTTATTGGTTAATTCAAAGTTGCTAAACAATAAGCTTGATCAAATGATCGAATTCTGTAAATAATTATCAAACAAAATGTCAGAAATTATTTCGAAAATAAAGTCAATTATTTCTGAATTTATTTTTGTAAGAATTCCGGTTTCGGCTAACGTTCCCTCATCTGTGGCTGACTTTCCTCATGATTTACATCGTTCACCAAAAGCACTGGCAGTTTATTCATTTGACAATTTGGTCCAGTACTCGGAAATGCCTTCGGGCGGACACTTCAGTGCGTTCGACGCACCGGAACTACATTCAAATGATATCAAAAATTTGTTGAAATTGTTTTAGAAAATGAAAAATTAGATAAAACTAAACAAAAAAATATATAATAATAAATATTTTTACTTAATTTACAATTTATATGAAATTATTTTTGGAATAAAATAGTTTTGACATTAATTAAAATTAAAAACAAAAAATAGATTTAAAAGACTTTATTGTTTTTATTTATTATACAAATGTTTATAAAATACTTTTTCAAAACTATTTGTATAAAAAATAAAAATCACTTTTTATATAATTTTATGCTCTATTCCTAACCCTGGACCTACAACTGAACCCCTGGTCCTATTGTGGAAAGGGATGAGAAATGTCATTCAAGAACTAATTTAAACCTTTACTGACATATCAAATGATATCAAAACATATTTCTGTAAAACATATTTGACTTTAAAAAATATTAAATTAATTTAAATTAAATTCATTCAAACATTCCGTTCAATGAATATAACAATCAGTAAAACAGTTCTGAAAATGAAAGACAAATATAATAATGAAATTGAATTTAAATACAGTTTTTACAGAAAAGATACAGACGTTTGCATACATAATGATATTCATTGGAACAATTGTCACCTTGGTCTTCCATAAAAGAACTTGCTTGGTCAGGGAGCCAACCAATGTAACCTTTGAAATCAAAAATGGCAAAGACTGTCATTAAACCAAACAGTATTGCAATCGTCTGTAATATAACTGCAAATCAATTCATATCAACGCATAATAGACTGCATTCACAGCAAACGTAGCGGACTTTGCGAACAATTTCTTCACAATAAGACTGACCGAACACTCGTCGAAATCAAAGCTCAATTCGGAGCGATCAGGATCAAGTCTTGCGCATTCATCAATACGACCAAGGCACCATTTGGCATCATCCCGATTAATTATTCAATTATAAAGAGAATTATTTAATTAAAACTCTTTTCACATAAACTATTAGACGACTCAGTCGTGTATTGTCTGTAACTCTTCTCTAATTATATTTGAGTTCCTTTCCATACATACGAGTCGTTCAATAGGTTTGCGCAAAAAAGAGTCGAAACAAATATTTAATGTGTTTATAAGAAAATTTTTATTTATTCACTCAATTGTATATTTCATGAAGTAATTTACCTTGATCAATATTATATGCCTTGCTTCTACTAGAAAATCTAGCAAGATACTTTTATTGAAAAGTTCATAGCTGTAAAATAACAGTTAAAGACAATTTTGCGAATATAATAAATCGATGTGTAAATACTTTTGGTCAAAACAAACGGGATCTTTTTTATTTTTATTCATTTAAAATCAGATATTAGCAAGCTGAACCATAAAATAAATCCGGCTTAATTTTTCAAATCAATTTTATTTTTCAGTTGTCTAACCCGGATGAACATAGGGTTAAGTTTAGAAAAAGTCAAATGAGCTGTGATGGGTAGAACAAAGGTGTTATGCCTACTCGTTATAGTCATAATGTTACAAGACTTGTCTCAATCACATTGTGATGTCATTGTCTTCCAATCAGTGTTTGTATGTGTAGCGTAAAGATCCATAAAATTGTCAGGGATCAAATTATTACTTACATGAGAAATACGCTATATGACTATTATTCATAGAATTTCTGAATCGATTTTGAAAAAATATACATGCTTGCTGAATTTCTGAGTTTGGATAGATTTTTGATACTATTTTATTTATTTTTCTTTTTTTGTTCAAGCTGTAAATTAGGAATCATCTACAATTATGGAATAATATACAGGAACCAATATGTGTAGACTAATTTTTTTAAAGAATATACTCCCTTATGTTCTTGCGAAGCTGTCCGTTTGTCTGTCTGTCCGTCCGTCCACCATTGTTGTAAAATTTTCAAAATTTTGAAAGTTATTTCAATTTTCAAGTTTTTCAAAAATTTAGAAAATTTTCAACAATATTGTGATTGTTAATACAGCTAAAGCTGTGTTACTACAGATGTATACTATAGTTACAAATACCATTTGACCCAATTATCTTCTAATGGCTAAATTATTAAGAATATCACCAAGTATACTCATTAGTAATAATGTTCGTACTTGTTTAACCATTGAATGTACCTCAGGAGCTAACTAACTTTTTGAGTTTACTTTATACGATAAATCAGACTAAACTTGGTGATATTGTCATTAGCGGCTAACGCCGAAAGAAAAATGTTCTCGCATGTTTAAAATTAGCCATCAGCGTGGTTTGCATGTACATAATATTACAAGGTTTCGTACTTTACCTTCGAGCCTTACGCACAATTTTTTGTCTTTAAAATTAAAGTATAAATCAAGTCTATCCTGATGCAAAAGTCAAAATGTGCTGATGGATATGTTTTGGGGGGGATTTGGCATTTTAAAAATCAACTCTCTACGAGGTTCACCTGTATCTGTAAAAATTAAGCATTATAATTTTTCAGACAAATATATATAAATAATATATTTTGTATCAATTATTTGATTACAGTTTTTTAATTTT
>JAQIWA010002554.1:0-12967 GCA_034693305.1 Eueremaeus valkanovi | reverse complement strand
TCCCTTTTATTAAGCTTTAGTCATCGGACTGATAAAAGTGTTTTTGCTGACTCTGAATTCAATTGTGCGGATGTATACTGTAATGCATGAAAAATTGAAGGATCCATCTCACTTTGATAACCTCGTCAATTACAAGAAGACTGATAGATGACTTGTTTGTGGTTGGTGAATATATACTTCTAAAGAAAGTGGACTTAAAACCATTGATATTCGATCCTCTGTTTGACTGCAGTAAAAATCGCCCGGTGAACAAATTCTTTGTTAAATGCTTTACAAAAATATACAGTGCTAGTCTTATTGGAAGAAAGATTTAAATGCACTCGTACAGAAAAACTACAGGGGATAAAAATCTGAACATGGTGTGATTTTAACCAGGGATAGTGGGCTTCATTCCATAAAAATCTCAAAATGACTGCACCACTAGTTCTCACCTGACAACGCCTTAAGTATACTAGTGAGTTTTTTGTAAAAGTTGTAAATTTTGAGACATAATTTGTGGATCAAAATCAAGGTGGTCGTTCAATATTTGCATGTATATTTTTCAAAGTTGAAGAAAAATATAAAACAAGGGTGATAGCAGAATTACGTTTACTCCGCTTTGTAGAATTTTGAGTAATACAGATTTACAGATTAAGCTACCAAGAATAGTTTGACCCAGTTCTTCGGAATGGACCATTTCCTAGCCTTTTTCAGCCATTTCCCAGGATTTCTCAGCAATTTCCTCCCACCAAAACTATATACTCCTCTTTTTTTCAAAGCGGAGTTAAAAATTACAGTTAACAAAATTACATTCGAGAGTCAATTAAGTGCTTTTAGTGTTTAATAGTTTATTAATTAAAAAATTTCAGCACACCTGCACTGTCCGAACAGAATGGGTATCGATAACGATTCTGCCAGCCAATTCAATCACCTTGCAATTTTTATTAGAGCTAAAGTTATTCATTGAGAAATTATAAAAACTTATAAAACCTATAAAAAATTATGAAATTGAGAGATCATTTTGCCTTCAGATTTGTGTCTTATGTAACCCCAAGTCATCGTATAATCCATAGATTTATTCACAAACAGAATAAATTCGGGAAAAACTGTTTAATTGAGATCACATATAAACTAACGAGTAATTGCTCTTTGCATAGTTTGCGAATGTTGTCAAAGCTTTTCATTGAGCAAGTTCATTTATTGTAAAGCTGCATCTTTTGGCAAAATAAAAATATATGCTCTTGCTCTATTGAATACATGAATAATTGAATTGACTTACAAATGGAATATTAATATTACAATTCGTAACAGTGCCAGAACAGGGCCAGAACAGGGCGACTCGTTCGTTCCAGGGGAGGGAGGGTCAGCCTCGGCTTTTGTCCAGGAGGGTCATGCCCCAAGCCAGGGGCCTAGGATGTCACTTTTTATTGCATAAAACCTATGTTTACAAAGCCGTTGTCGCGTTTGACCGAAAATATCGATTTTAGCCGAAAAGTAGCCTTTGGCCAAAAGTAAGTCGAATTGGACCGAAAATAGCAAATTTTGACCAAAACCCGAAATAAGGCTAAAACCCCTGACTTAATAGAAAAGTACAGAAAAGTATAAAAGTTAGTTAAGTCAATTTAGTCAATTTATTTGTGATCGCTTAAAAAGTCGTCTTTTTTGCACATACAGTGCACATACAGTGCTCTGATTTAAATAGCGATTGCATAACGACGAGGAAATATAATGTCGGAATGAAATCCTTGGCCTAAATCTTATTATTAGAATATTATTATAATAGACAGTAAAGAGAGTCTAATAATGTTATGTTTGCAAACATTCTTATGCTTTACAAATCGCATTCATCCATAACTTTTCCATCGCTTTTCATGATATAATACGAAGAGCCAAAATACCCGGATAAAACCAAAAGTGACAAAGAAGACTGATTGGCCCTAACATTGCATTCACTGTTTGGCCAAATATTTTTGAAGATTCCGAGTATTAAACATGAAATTCAACCAATGTTTTGACAATAGGCCTAACTTCCATCAGGAACAAAATAAAATGAGATTTTCAGTAAATGAGTATGTTATTTTTGATAGCTTGAAATTTTGAACCGGTTCAAACCTCGTTTTAGCACATTATCTGCCTTATTGTTATGGAATGAACTCAAAACCTAAGTCTTGAAGTGACGGGAAGTGCTTCACTGCTTCCATGCATTCGGAGAAGAATTCAATTCATTTTTTATACCATTTCTATAAATTATATCAAACATTGATTACAATTGATTTAACTGATAGTAAGGATTCATATCCATAAAGTGTTCAATGTGTCAGATGCACTGTCTGATCAATTTAGTGTACAGAACAGTTACTGAATAATTACTTCAGTTCTATGATATATTTTTTGAGAGACTAAATATATTTCATTAAAACTATACAAAATTTATTGATATTTAATGTTAATAATTAATAAGAACTTTAACTTGAATTAGACATTAATGTAATGACTGGTGAGATATGAAGTTTTATACTCTATTAATATTAACTTATGATAATATTAATACAAATGAATTCCTAATACTGTACTAATGAATCCCATATTATTATAATAGGACTCATGAAAACTGATAGCATTGAGGGAAAAGTCATCGATTGACCAGAGAATCAGTTGACAAAGCACTTAACGAAAGCGTTGGTAAGTTTATAAAAACGTTTATCAAAGAAAGTAAATCATAACAATCTATGCACTCCTGGATCAATTGGATCAATTGGATCAATTGGATCAATTGGATCAATTGGATCAATTGGATCAATTGGATCAATTGGATCAATTGCTTGTTTACAATCATAATATTTGAGGACCGGTTTAATGAGACGGTCTAACCAACATTGATGCCTCAAAATGACCAGAAGACACATTTGAATACAGTAAGAACGTTGTGGACACTGATGACCAGATCGGTCAGATCGGGTCCAATGCGAACAATTGAATTGATATAACAATTGGTTTAGTTTTGCCAAAAACTAAGTTCTGGTTTGCACTGAAAATAGTTTTATTGTAATTCCTGACGATATGATCATTGAATACAAAATTTGGAAAACATATGGATTTAAATTAATTGAACAAAAAAAGAGAAATACATTTAATTTGAACAAAACAACCAATGAATACAAATTATATCAAATCTATATTTAGTTTTAGAATTTAAACCTAAATAACAGAAAACTAATAACAAGTTTTATATAAACTCTAAGTTAATTCGTGTACAGATCGGAGACAATAAACCGATTGATTGTATGTCTAATTTGTCTCAACATTTCGGTTGTTATACAAATCGAGTCAAATATGATATGAAATAAAAGTTGTCTTTAATATCAAATATTATTGACTTTATTATGTGATTGGATTGGATTCACTCCATTCGTCCGATTGGTTGCATTCAGTCCATTAGTATCATTGATGGCCTCATTCTGTTCCGAATCCAAATTAGGTGATTCCGGACGACTGTCTTCGCGGTATGAATTGCAATGAAGACTGTCGTTGTGAGACATGCTTTTCATAGGATTGTTGGTGGGGTTGAAGACAAGCACATTCTTAAGTGAGGCCACTTCGGTCGCCAGTCTTTGCAATTCACTTCTGAGCGCATAGTTTTCAGACTTAAGTACCGAATCGTTTAAAACACTATTATTTCCCGAATTATTATTATTTGAATTGTTATTAAAGTTCGTATTGTTTTCGGTAATCACACACCGATTGGGTGTAATGTCAGTCAACACATTAGCACAGGTATCGGAGTCACTGTCGGCGTTATTGTTCTTCGCCTTATGCCTTAATTTGAATGGAAGGGTAGCTGTACTGACCGAACCTATTGGACAGATCGGACTGGTATTGGGTGCGCAACAAACCGATTGTGTGGACATAATCGGCGGAGAATATGTCAGGGATGACAGGTTTGGGGCCATTGTGGGCGTTGACACTGCTATTTCGGATGACGATGAGGACTGGGATGTGGGCGACGATGACGACGATATATAGCTTGTCGTCGAATTGCCGCTGGAGTTGAGCTCAGCTTTGAATATACAGTATTAGAAATATAAGCTTTTCATAGGTTTATGCATTCAGTTGTTCTGATGCTTACGGTTATGATTACTTCCGGTCACTATATTTGAAAGAAGTCGAGTCCTTCGACCTCTGTTTTGGTTGTCCGACAACGACATGGACATCGAATCCGAGTCCATAAATGCCTTTGAGTCCAGATATTTGACGTTTAATTATTTTAGTTATAAATCGTCAAAAAGCAGAATATAATAACATTTTGTTATTAAATGATTATAAAAACAAATAAAATGTTTAATAAATCATAAAATAATTAAAATTTATTGACTAATAATAAAATGTATTAAGAATTAAGAATTAATTAAATATCTTATGAAATAATGAATAATTTTGTCTAAACCACAACTTTTTACTCTATTCTCTATATAACTGCACTCTATGTCTAAATTCAATAAACTTAATGAAATGCTTAACACAATTAATAATAATAATTATAATTAATTAATAGATTGTGTTTAATAATAACAAAACAATGAATACTCTATTCTTAGATGTGGCGCGGGTGCAATATATAAATGAGCATACTTCAGAGCAGTTATTCGCGATTTAGGCTCAGGGCCGACTCATTAAGCGTAGAGATAAAGTAAGCAAGAGTATGTTAGCTCAGTTTATTCTAACTCATTATAGTCACTATTATTCGTAACATTGGTTGCAATGAATTGCAATGATTGCAATGATTGCGGTTATAACTTATGAGGTTAGCTATAGGTTAGCAAAATAGTTGCTTCAATACAGTTATACCATTGACTGTCTCTGACATTCTTGTTGTCATTGTAAAAATATTCCCAAAATGATATTGAACATTTATTCATGTCATTCGGTTTATTCAGATTTAAGGATAAATAGCTTAAGATTTAGATCTAAATAATGATTAGTCAAATATATTTGAATTTAGTTTTATTCCGCTATAAAGTGAGTAAAGCCTTAGATTTGAATCCTAACTATAAATATAAATATAATTAACGACTTTATTAAGAAAAATCTAAACTTAATTCTTATAATGCAATTAACTATAACTCAATAATTAATGTGAAAGCAATTCAATGTAATAGCATTCAAAACATTTTATTCTTAATTCAGTCAAAATATTTTATATAAGAATATTGAGTAAAATAACCTCTAAATCACTCGATAGGATAGGATTTATTATTTCCAGTCAACACAACATAAACTAATAATTAAATTCGAGTTATTTTTAACAAATATTGTTTAACTTTTTTTTCTAACAAACTGAAGGACTTTATTATTAAAACAGTGAAGGCTTCAGATTTTTTCCCATTAATTTGTTACTAAAAACTGAATAATAAACAAATTGTGAAAATAAGGGAAATGAAAATTTGTAATCTATTACTGATTTGTTTTTCATCGAATTTGCTTTGATTTTTATGAAATTCTGTTTACTTTTGAGTAATAATTATTTGTTTGTTTGAAACTCTAAATCAAAACTAATTTTTCAAATATATAAGACATAGAGAGTTAGATAGAGTGAGAGTCGTACGAGTGCTTACCTGTGCCTGGGGTAAACCAAATTTCTCTTTTATAGCATAAAGTTCTGCTCTGAGGACAGAATTTTCTCGCGTCAGCTCTAGTACTCGCGCCTCCAAAACCATATCAGATATGCGTCGCTTCTCTCGCGATCTTTCAAATAAAAGTTTGTTTAATTAAATCATTTATTTATTGCTGTAATTGAAGTAAATATGTGCCCCATATGTGACCGAAGGCAAAGATTTATCTGGACTTTGAGTTCTGTCACAATCATTAGAAATAGAAATTATTGTGTAATTGCACTCAGATTTGAAAGAAATGTCAGCCAAAGAGCTATTGAAATACCGACTGATCCCGACCTAAGAATTTTTCTCAGCTTCCTTAATGAGTTCTGAATGCTTGGCTCTGGATCCGAAGTGAGATAATATTCAATCTGAGACATTTGAGTGCTTTTACTTATTATATAATATTCTATCAGAAAAGCATTAATTAGTTTACAAACAGTGAATAAGTTTAAAACTATAATAAATTATAACTGAATTTCATTGCATGAGTTCATTACAAAGATTGCAAAATTCAGTGAAACTTATCTTTGCATCGAATTATTTATTCGGAATTGTAGTCAAGTCTAATGTGATTTATATAAAAGAAATCTTACATTTAATCAAATATTCCGCAAAACTCAATGAGACTAACCATGAAATACATAAATATCTGTTTTAAACTTTATGGCAATGAACTAATTAGAGAAGAGACAACTTTTTTAGAGAATTCTCCCCAACAAATGTGGCGTTGAATTAATCAATTTATCAATAAATGATTCATTCATTGAAACAAATATTAATTTTTATTCACTTAAATACAGATTAAATCGCATTGAGTTCTGTTTAGTTCAGGTTTTTATCAATCATTGAATTTATAATCAAATATCAATGAAAATCATTGACAAAATCCAAAGGTTTAGAAGGTTTAGAATGACCGGTCGATTCCTATAATAATCTTTATAATTATCATAAAAATGAATGTGGGGTAAAAATTAGATCAATTAGCCTTAAATTGAGAGCAGATAAAATTCCCGAATTCCCGGAACCCATCATAAAAATAAAGTTTCATCAAAAGTATTCTCAAAATAATTAGAATAGTTTTGTTAACTTTCCCTTATTTTAGTTTTTCTGCAATTATTTTCTATATTAAACCTTAATTTGAATAATAATTATTTAAATAACATTTTCTCAATTAAATCCTATGTGAAAATGCATACAATTTTTCCGGAAAAAGTCGGATAAAAATCATTTAAAACTCAGGAAATATCAATATATCTATTTTCAAAGATTATTATTAAGATTCGTCTCTAAATAATTTGCATTTAATATTGACTAAAAATATTGATATTATGTTTCTATAGAATCTGAGATCAGGTTTGGTTTTAAACAATTTTTTAATGAAAAGACTTCATTAAAAGCAAAGAACAGCAGGAATTAGCAAATGAGGAAAGAGAGTAAACGCACTCAGAGTTAGTTCACTTCAATTCATTTCTTATCATTTCTTATATCCAACGGATAGACCAGAAGAGTTGGGCTGACGCAGGGCTTACCTCTTGGCCGCCTCGTTATTCCTTTTCCTCCGATCCCAATACGATTCATCTTTTTTGGCTTCGGGTATGAATTCGCGCTGTTTTCGAGAATTTAAGACATGGGGTGAAGATGACTGTCCCGAAACCATTACCCCATTTAATGGATATCCCGAATTGGCAGTGGTGGGCGATCCTGAGCAAAAGTATGCGGCACCTGAGCTCACCCAGTCATACAGTGATACAGTATATTGAGTTCATATAGAGTTAGAGTTTGAGCTAAACTTTTCTAAAGTCAAATCTCATACCGAGTGAAGCAATGAGAGCACTGGCGGGCGGAACGGCGTTTGCGATACTGAGATCAACAGGTGATGGACTCCAACGCGGGTGCTTTAGCATACGGAGCTCAGAGTCGTCTATGTTATCCATAGTATTTACCTTAATATTAATGTTGCGAACGATTATATCAGATATAAATGTGATCGATATGAGCGCAATCGCATGTGACGGGTATAGCACGTGTGGATTCGGTGAAGAGCACATCAATGGGTGATCAACACATTCACCACTAATACTATGACTATTACTAATACAGAAATAGAGATCTCTGTCTGTATTCCTGTATTAGTTATTCACAGAAACGACGCGCAAATCAAAGAAGATATTCATAAGAATAGAGAAACTATTTTCACAGCAATGACCGCAAAAGTGATTTATCTGAAGAATAATTGAGAAATTAGACAATTATATCACAATTGGACGTAAACTTTGACATTAAATATATTTAAACTTTTAGTTCATAAAACTTGAATCAATACAACGAAACGCACAATCATTTGCTTCAATAACAAACATATACTGTAGTGAAGAACTAACTGTACTATCAGTTCATTGGTTTTGTTAGCTTTCATAGAAAAATATCGTAAAACTAATGATTCAATCAAATCATCGATTGTAACAATCAGTCCACCCGTCGTATCGGATCAGGTCTTCGGAAACAATCGGTTCAAAAGAATAGTCACTTAATGTGTGTTCAATACAATTGGGTGAACAGAAAAAATCACACAATTAGAGAGAGTGGGAGAGAGAGAGAAAGAGAGGGACTGAGAGAGAGAGAGAGAGAGAGAGGAAAGAATGCGTTGCAAAAAATTCAGGCATAGAGTTGTGTAAATAGTAGTAAATAGTTATATATCGCGATAGCTATACGACAGAGTATGAGAGCGGAGTCGAGTGAAGTGGAGAGAGACTGAGAGAGAGAGAGTCAGTACTGACTGTAATAGTATTGAATACTGTATTACTTACTTTGGAGAACAACAACATCGCAAACTCTGGCAGTGCTTCCTCTGGCACTTTCACTGCACGTCTGACTGTGACCTAATTTGCCGTAATATCAGCGCAATTTGGGCCTTGTATTACGGCAACAGCAATGAGTCTCAAGATCACTGCTATACTCACTACACACTACACACTACACACTCTGTACACTCTGTACATACACAACACTAATACTACTAATACTATATAACTGAATGCACACCAGAGTTATTATAAGCTATGCTGTACTGCTATTAATATTGAGGTCAGGGGTGATGCAGCTCTGCTATGTATGTATGTATGCTGTAAGTGTGACAAGGTTAACCACATCAAAGGTCCTTCACATAATACGGAAGGGAAACTTACTTACACTTACACAACCACTCAGTGCTCGCATTACCAATACTGCCAATACCGGAGATTCTTATGTCAGAGAAAGTGTTCACAACTTCTGTTAATTGTAGTCCAAAACAGTGTTATTAAGACTGAGAATAAGTTTGTCAACTCTACGATCCAATACGGGTGACAACTGTTTCCAAGTCATAGCTCTATTGTTTCGGTTTTCACTCCAATTCCTGATCCAATCAAACATTTAATAAATACAGAAATTCTGTTTTCATTTTCAATTCACACACTTTTCTCGTTTAATATTAATAATAATACCTTATATTTCATAGCATTAGTGAATATACTTTACAGTAGTTATACAATAACTAGTATTACTGATACGGTAGATGAGTTGGGTGCAAGGTGTGGGCCCAGTATGCATGCGCCGCCGATGCTATTAAATATAGATGATCACAAGCACTACAACATATACTACAACTACTACTAGTATAGCATATACTGTACACCAGTTCTATAACATTATATAATAATTGGGTGAAAGCAAAGCCAGCAATAATAATAACGACAATACACGTGCGGCGCTCAGCACGTGATAATATCTACTGTTCTCAGGGTCGCTCACTGTGCCATAGACTGTGCATTGTATTGTACAGAATGTGCTGTACAATCGATGCTCAATTGCAACCAGTCTTACATAACTTGTTAATACTTCAGACGAACTGCTCTTCTATTCTTTCACTTATAATCAGATACTGTGTATTGGGTTCACAATTCTGTTCACTATTTATATCCAAAACTCAAATGAAAGCAATTAATGAACGAAAAACTAAACCAATTGTTAATTCAATTATTCAGATATTATTAACTTTGGGTTTAATCAATAGTTTGATAAAACACATACAAAAAGCCTATTAAAAGGTTTTGCAGAATTCGTGTATTTTTTTATTTTATATAAGACTTAAAGCCATGAATAGAGTACAGTATAAGTGAGCGCACAATACGTATAATCCTTGACATAATAATGTGTTCGACGGCCGACACTCTAATCATTCAGATTTAAACCATACGAACCAAGAGTGGAGATAATGTTTATACAGTACTGTATGGATAGCTTTCGGTCTTTTCTATACTTCCATTGAAATCAATGCCTTTCCTCAAAAGTCTTTACACTTTTTAAAGTAATTTTAGAATGAATTTGATTATTGATTCAAAACTTTAGGCAATTCTTTCGAAGCAATCAATTCATTGCAAAGCAATAAGTGGTCAAAGAGGTGGGACTGACCTCTAGGACCAACTGTTTCCATATTAACAAAAGCCCGTAAAAGAGAAACGATTTATACGACATTGGATGCAATTAGTGGCGGAAATTATGGGCAAATCAATTCTTAGCGATACTTATTCGCTCGTATTGATCCGGACCCAAATGTTTTCCAGTTCGGCCCAGTTTTCAATCTTTTATGACATAGAAAATAATGTTTTTATTATTATATAGTATTCATATAAAACTAATATATCTATAAATATAATCAGGGAATCATAGATAGCATAGAATTGCACAATAGCTCCGACCCTCAGACCATATCTCTGTTCTTCTATTTGAATAATAATTATTTAAAACTTTTATTCTGTTGGAGAGAATCGAATCATATATTTATGATCTAATTGTAACATAACATAACATAGTGTCTAAAAGCTATCCAACTCATCGACACTTATCTAAAATCTCTTCTCAATGTTGAATATCTTCAGATTAAACTGAATGTTAGCACTTAATGAAGAGAGTAGGCATTGATTAGAGAGTATTCACGCATTCAATTGAATTTATCAGTGAAATCAAAAGTTATTGAAACCTGACTGGAGAGTCGATTCTGATACTACCAGTGCGAATACTATGACCTAATTTGTGTAACACGTGTTACATAGCCTTAAGAATTCAGGGTATTCTAGGAAGTAAAGGGCTATAGCATTGAGATCCTGATAACATACCTTTAGTTCATCTTCAAAGACAAACATTCAATGATTCAATGAATATAAGAATTGATTCATTCATTCAAATGGAAAATATGCGAAACATATTCATTGATTAGAAAAATATTCAATATTTCTATTATTAATATTCAAATTATACTCTAGTTATTGGATATGAAATGAAATCGATTGAAAATAGGATTAAAAGAGCAATTCATTCAAAAAAAAATCAAACAATTCAATGCCTTGGAATAAAAATTAGTTTTTTGTTTAATTTTCTGTTCTTTTTATTTTTTTATTCTTTATTTTCTAAACATTTCTCTCTCTTTCCTTTCAATGAATTAAACGTTAATAATATATAAATAAAATTCTATTTTTATACGATTACTATATATTCAGTGATTGCAGTAAAGAATCAGAAATATCAATATTCTTATCACTAAATACTGTATTATATTATATTAAGCACTACTTTTAGAGGTATTTTTGAAACAATTTTGTTGTGAATATTGAAATCTTTATATAATTTATATGAATAAACATTTTGAGATAAAATGACAATTTGTTTGTACTTAAGACCCGACTCCTGGAGCACATGATTCGGCTCAAAATTCAGGGTTATTTAGATGAATATGCGTTTATAAAAAAACAAAACAAATAATATTAATACCAGTGATTCTGTGCGCGCAATAACTTTAAGATATTCTTCATTAGAGAGTAAATATAGTTTAAGGTCTTTATGTGATTATATGAAGTACTGTAACACCAATTGAGTCCATAAAACATCTTTTGTTGTTTAAAATCATAACTCGATTACATTTATCAGAGCATAAATCTATTGGTTTTTGCAATATTAGAATAATTATGAAAAATAAAACAAAAATGTATTTGAGTTATAGTATGAGTGAAATCAATAAATAACTAATAGATAAGCGAATAAACAATTATTGAAAAAATGTCACCAAATGTTGAAATTCAATGAAATGTTTTTCACGACTAGAAAACAATAATTAAATTCTTATAAATTGAGATGAATTTCAACTTGAATATTTTATTATAATTGCATTAGTACCTGTACTACCAAGGTGAAATTGCGCTCATTAGCACAACCACTTCCAATGACAAGTATTTATTCAAGGCTTGAATATTCAAAATATTCTTATAGTTGTTATATAAATACAATTCAAAACTTTAGTCAAAATTCTTATAACTTTTAAAAAACTGCAGAAATGGTCGAATGATGTGCTCGTATTTGCCATTTCTAGAGATTATCCGATTTATGGGAATAAATATTATACAAAAATCAATGTTTTATGAGAAATGTCAATACAGTGTTGAGAATAAGCAGTGAATATTTTATACTCTCTTGAATCGAGTAATACTAATTGAATTGTCCTCACGTCGACTGACGGACACAGAGATACCCGTATTATATGAGATAAAAGAAGGGTCAAAGAGTGTCATTGCAATCAAGGCTAACCAATGAGTCGTTAATGAGTTAACATAACTGTAAGACAAGTGTCTCAAAGCTATTATAGAATATAAAATGCAGTAAAACTTGTATTTTATTGATTAATCTTTTTTCCAAACAATTAATGTTTATATTTGGCCTCAAAATGATTATTAATATTCCTTTAATACTACTGTAGTACTGTACCAGGGTAATATTTTCGAATGAAAACAATATCTATTACTGTATATGTGAATATCGAAACGAATATTAGATTTAATAAATCAATTGATTTGAATTCGGACTCAATTTGTTTGATTGGAGGTCCGTATCATTGCATAGGAATTATTGCAATTTCTATAATCACTTTGATATTGAATTTTTTACATTAATATTAATATTTTGATTAATGAATGAAATGAGGATTCAATTAAGTATTTTTAAATTATAGATATTTAGGAAATACTCCAAAGTTTATAAATACAAATATAAAATAATTTTTTTCGTTGGATTAGAATTCGAATAAAAATATTTGTAAATAATTGTTTAGAATAAGTTCATTTAATTTTTAACCCTGGTAACTTTCATACCACACCAATCACAGAAAATGTAATGCGTGTTTGCAAACATCACTTATGTTCAGAGTTCGGCTTTATTTCAAAATGAGAATTGCCTTGCTCACATTATTGACATTCAGACCCATTCACTGTCAAATCCCATTCACTAAAGTTCGTAACAAATATTCATTA
>JAQIWA010002553.1:0-12972 GCA_034693305.1 Eueremaeus valkanovi | reverse complement strand
AATTGAATTATCTTGCACCATTAAAAAGTTATTCAAAATACTGGAGCGAACGAATTAATTGACTGCCTTATTATATTTTAAAAGCTTACAAATAGTTTAAACTTTTAAAATTTGTTTTACTTTGAAAATCAATTTGAGCCGAATATTGCGCTTGAATTACAAGTAAATAAAATTCTGTATAAGAATAGATAGACTATAGAAATGAATGTTTGAATCAGAAGTAAAGTAATGTTTGGTTGAGAATAATTGGAGGGATTGATGAGAAAGGTATGGCATAGCAGGCTCATTTACGTTTGCAAAAGACGTATCCAGGCTAATTTGCATTTAAATAGATTCAATGAATTTTATTCAAAGTATAAAACGTGAAATTAAATCCGTTTTATTGAAGAGATTGCTTATTCTGAATGAATCTAGGAAAATTTTTGACCAACTTGGTCACCTAGATCCGTTACCGCTCAAGTATAATTATATTTATTATTTGACCTCCCTTACGCGCACATGATCACTACCCAATTAGTAATTACCTAAGGAATGAACAGATATTCACTAATATATATAAATATCAAAAGTTTTGATTCAAAACTATAAAAACGAATAATTGTTTTGAATGCCTAAACTGCAAGACATTATCACTAAATAAATATAATTAACTTATAATAAATTTTATTGACTATTCGTATAATAATCTCTTCAATGGTTTCGTGTAAAAGAAGATTATAATAATTATTATATGAATCGACTTATATTTCAATCGAGAATAAGTACTCCATAGAGAAGACTGGATTGTAGTGTAGAGTAGAGTAGAATAGAATAAGTACTTAATGTAATCGTAATATATTTGATGAATGCTAATCACAAACACTAAGAATAGAGTGAAAAGAATGAGTTAATCGATCATAATTCTTATGCCACCCTTACTAATCTATTATATGCTCTACAACAGAGGTGTTCAAGGTGGTTTGCGAACAAATGTGCCTTCTCAATCAAATTGCCCGAATAGACTAAAGCCATTTGGTATGAGATAATACAGCCCTCACTAAACCATTTGTTTAAAATATTTTTTATAAACTGACCCATCTCATACAAGTAGGCAACCAATTTTCTCTCTTATCCCCCAATATTCAGGTCTCATCTCTGTTTATGAACTCAAGAGTTGAGTTGAGTACGAAAATTGGTTGGAATAATAACAAAAGTTTATTTGATTTGCTTTTGTTGTAATATATTTAGCATTTGTGCGAAATCATGATTTATAAGCACTGAATGACTGATCAATCTATTTGTTAGAGAAGAACAAAATTTTAAATAAACTCATCTCTTATTTTACTCTTCGGTTATTAAATTCAGCAAGATCATCCAAAAAGCCAAACTACTTCAGGATTTATGCTTTATATTGAATCGAAAAACACAAATACACTATTAAATTGACATTTTTGAAAGCGATTTGATTGACTAATCAGCCCCTATACCCACTTCTGACAATTCAAAAATAACTGAGATAGATTATGTGATAAGTCTTCCCTGGTAACTTTTGGCCACATTTGATTAATGCCATCAAATTGTTTCAGAGTATTTTAAGTTAATTAACTGTTAATAAAGTCTGAAATAATTGAAAAATATTGCTTTTGTTTCATAAATGTTTAAACGATATAAAACAGAATTGATTTGAGTTCAGAAAATTCAAAATAGATTTCTCTTATCATAGCATAGATTAGGTTTCAGTTTATTCGGAAAAGAATTAGCATTTTTCAGAAAATACGGGAAATTTTTGTTTAACGATAATTCTATACAAAGTAAAGGATAAAATCTTTTTATATAAACATTCTTTCCAATAATAATGAATTATTGTGTCAAGCTCAAGTCACGTCGAGTAAATGCTTTAGATAAACATGGTATAATTAGGTATAAATCAAACAGAGAGAGACATAGCTCTTCTTAGAATTGTCGGGGTTATGTCGTGGATCCATGATCTGTACATATTTTGCTTTAAGTTTAAAATTGATTAAATGTTTGAAGACATGAATTCAATTACTATTGCAATCGAATAAATAAAAATGACTTTTTATGAATTTCTGTTTCGCATATAAGTTAAACATAGCAATTGAAGGAACAAGCTCAAATAAAGGACGATCTAAACAATTTTGAAAAATTGTTAAATAGCGGAAAAGCAAGTTTCCTTGCTACTATTGGACAAATAGAACTACAAATAAAATTGGGTTTTAATAGTTTAAGCGTACAGTACAGTACAGTAGTCGAGTGCATACCTACAGTACACACATAGACTGCATGAATGTTACTTTCTTACAGAATTAGAAATCTGGTGAGATCTGAAATTGAATCTAGGCAAATTTATGGACCAATAGTCTAACTAAGGTATAAGAATAGGCGACTTTCCTTCACTTTGCCGATTATTTATTGCTTTATATTTGATATTGATTTGAATCGCAAACAATCAAAAGCTTCTAATCTAATGATCAATAGTTGGATCACATCTCTTGTGAAACGTGTGTATCACTACTGGAATGGCTCTTAATTAAGCCCAGAGAGTGTCGTATTGCTCGGACTGCAACTAAAATACTGTTCATTAATAAAAGCCATTCTATTGTTGCCATTAAACGAAAGCCAAATATTTTTGTAAACATACAGCAAATATGATTACCCCTAATGTTATTTTTATGTTCGACTCTCTCTATCACTTCTGTTGGCTTTTGTGTTAATTCTAATAATGCATAGAAACAAACTTTTCTGATCTAATCTTAATAAAGATCTCTTTCCTCTAATAGTTTTTGCAATCAAATGAATATTACGCAAAACGAATAGTTTTAATATACAGTTAATATACAGTATTAACAAAACTACTAAATACTGAATGCGCACAGAAATTGTCTGTAATTAACACAATATCCGAATCGTATAACGGGTTGCAAAACCACTTTTGTTTTTATAACTTTAAATATCAGAATATTTTAATATAAAAACGAGATATTTGTCGAAAATTTATTAACCAATACATTGAAGTGAAGATTGCTTTTAAGATAATCAGAAAATACTAAGAATAATAAAACCTTTTAATTTTCATCCGCAGAAAAGTCCCGAATATTTGAATATAAAAGTAAACGTAAATGAAATTAACATTTTTTTGGCGTAAAAATCTATTGCCTAAAGAATTGTTAAACATTGATGTCATTTCATATTTTTATATATTAATACAATAACTGAGAGTATTATTAAATTGTGGAACAGAAGTGACTGAAAGAGGGTTTCTATTACAGGGATTGAACAAAAAGAATAAGAATCAGGAAATTGAGGAAACAATCAATAAATATAAATATATATAAATATCTTGTTTTCAGTTCTGTTAAAAGTATTTTGAATTTATTTTCACGAATTACTCATAAGTTTTTTACATTCCATTTATTTTATAGCTTTCGGTATAATATAAATAAATCATTAAAAGGAGAGGAAATTAAATAAATGGTCCTCTCCTCCAATATTTCTAACCTCTTTTCCTTTGCTCTGAATTTTCAGTCAATTCTTTTCAGTACAAAACCAAAAGAAAACAAACGAAAGAATATATTTCAGAAAAAAAGAAAATAATTTAACAAAAAAGAGACCGATTTTTATGAGATCGGTTTAAGAGATCGATTAGTTATACATTATGTTAGAAAAAAATTAGCATGGTTAACTCAATTATTGATAGAGATCGCCAAGGCAAGAATTAGGCGTAAACACGCAGAAGCAGAGGATAAACTGACCTCTATTGAATTGATTGAACTGATGGATGAATTTTCTAGATTGCCCTCAAATTTAAATTTAAAAAATAAAGATAGCAGTTCAATCTTCAGACAAGTCCTTTCGCTCAAAACCCAAGAGTTTTTGTGTATTTTGATTATAAGCGGAAGAATAAAAAGTTGACCCTCCACCCAACCTGGCCATCTCTGATTGTAGATTAATCGCTTTTAAAAGGATTTGAAAGTTCAAGGTTCAATTTGAATCAAATCATATCTATTTAAAGATGTTTTTATCACCGCTTTCTTTAGAAATGGTGATTATAAATTCGCTATCCTGTAACCCCCCCCCCATAACATTGTTTTTGAACTATTGAACATGCTTCTTTATTAATTTGGATGCAGTAAAGCCTCCTTTCATTTTGGAATTATATTCATAATAACCACACTTTCGGTCCTATTTTTGAAATTTTATAAGCTGTTCTCAGACCTGGCTCATCCTTACATATTTTAAATAATAGCCCGATACAAGTTTTAATTTTAAAATGTACCTTTATAATAGCAATTTATACTTGATGAAAGTCTACCCCTGGTGGGTAAGTTAAATAAAATTGTGACTCATTTTGCTTCTGTGGATAATTATATTTGTGAACCAAAATACTTGAGTTGACATACTTTGTATCGAAAAGAGTCGCAATTTTGGTATTCATTATAAAAAGTGAGTCACAAATGAAGTGTGAATTTAAAGCATTTTCACTCAATATATCAGATTTCACTTTAAATAATTCTGCTATAGAGAGGACACATATATACTGCCTATCAGTTTGGGTTCACTTTCTATTTGACTGCCTATTGAATGACAAACTGAAGATAAGAATAGAATTTAAAATTAGTCAATACAGTAGTATTGTATTGTATAACCCACCCCTGGGTGCTCTGTATGATGTATATCCATGATCTCTATATATTATAAGCCATTCAATGGAATCAACTTTTTTCAGAAGTCATTTGTTTTTATATTAATTTTGTATTTTTTTTATAGAAATAATAGAAATATTTGTTCAGAAAAGGCAACACTTCTGCAGACAATAAAATCTTTGGAAATAATTTATTAGATTCTGATCTAATGATGACTGGAAAGAGTCAGTCGGTCTGTCTTTACGGCCCATTATTTCTTGTAATGAGTGGAAGAAAAAGATATATAAACTGATGTTTGACTGTATATAAAAAGGTTTCAGAAATTATTTCCAATAGAAAAGAGTGAAATACTGTAGTGAAACACAATTTCAATTAAGTGCTGATATTCTCCCAATTATTTTTCAATTTAACCGTATTATGAAATACTATAATAAGTTTCATAAAGGATTGGCCCAGGGTCATATTCCTTGTTTTTTGTTCTTCGTTTGTTTTGTTGATAATAATTAATTGCATGAATAGGGCCTCAAATACCTTAACTCTTAGACAATAAACATTTCAATCAATTAAAATGCTATCAATTCTATTCAAATCTAAAAAAATAAGCGATTTTTGTTTTGATACAGAATTTATGAATTGATATAAAATATTTGAGTCATTTATATTATATTGGTATTAAAAGATTATTTAAAAATGTCTGTAAGTTATCCCGCATTACTGCCAAACGACATTAAAGATAGGGTGAAATTGTACTTAGTGTGCGCCAACATTAACATGGGTCACAATGGCGTGTCAATGATTGTAAAGGGCAAACAGGGTAGGCTCACATTTTTAAAAATGAATAAAATATGTTATTTTTATAGAAAAAATACCTGTGTATATTTAATCTTTCTACCGGTAATTTATAATAAATATTAATTATTTTTTAGACAAATCACATTTTGATTCAATATGACCCTATTCAGTTTGTCCGTTACAATCATGGCTCAGTGTACTGTCACATATCTGGGACACATTAAGTACAATTTCACCCTCTCTTCGGTGTCGTATGATTACTACTGTACTGTACTAGGCCAAAATAATTTTTAATAAGATTTATACCTTTGATAAATGATAGTCACTTTTGACTCCAATACCCTGTCGTTTGCTTAACCGAAATGCTTATAATTTTTTGTATATTTCATATTATATTTACATAATTTTGACTGAATTTAAATATGTTTGCAAACATAATGTGAGTTAATTATAATACGACCTCTGCTTACGTCAAATATTGCGCAAATATTTTGAGGCATTTATTTGAATACATATTAAAGTTATGAATGCTTTTAAATATCATCATTCAGTCATTTCTTATGCAAATATAAATTAATATTTATTGTCTTTTTATATAAAAAACAAAATTTTATTCACCAAATGAATTAAAGTCTTTGTATTCTGATATGATCAAGCTCACAAAACAGAATGGCAGGTTTAAGATGAAAAATCTTTATAATTCACGTGAAAGCTATTTGTAAGTTGAGTTCAGCTGTTATTATGTGTGCAAACATTGTTTTGCATTTTGTTTTGCTATTCTTTACATTAAAATTTCATAAATTCAGTAAAAAATATGTTGAATACCATTAAACTAATTCCAACGATGTTTACAAAATTGCAAATTCATTCTCATTTTAAACATATTAATGGCTTTTATTTCAGGAATATTCTTGAATTTAGAGAAAACAATTTATAATTAAAATCTTATCTAAATTAATAAAATGAAAAAACTTTTTATTTAACTAAAAGTACTATTTTTTTTGCTTAAAAACTCTTAACGAATAATTAATTTGCAGTTTTGTCGAGAGAGCAGAATTCAGATTCAGATGCAAAGAGCAATTGAATCCGCAATACAAGTCGCCGATCAAAGACATGCGCATTCATTGGATCCATAAATTTGTTTCGGAGCGTAAGTCAGTTGAAAGTATTCGGTCTTTCCTTTTAAATCATTTCCTCTGAATCTGTGCCAAAAACTAACCGTTCGCTCGGAAAAGAAGTTCAAATTTTATCTTTTTTTATGAAAATATTTTTATTTGCGTTAATTGAATAGAAAATTATTTAAACGAGTTTTTACTGATAAAGAACTGGATATTTGATTCCTGAATGTCATCTTTTTTTCTGTTAATTAACTTTTGTTAATCATTTGCTATATTATAGGACTTTCTCTATATATTTGTCCTTTGATTCTGGAATTCATCAGTCGATTCAAAAGTAAGTAATTTTTATCTGAATTTTAATTAAAACATTATTTGGCTTCGAATCATAATCGCTCACAAAAATAGCTCGGATGCAAAAACTATATTCAGTGTGTTATAAGAATATATTATATTTAGTTATATCTCAACCATATTTACCACACATTTAATCAAATGACTGTAATATAAGTCATAAAATATTTGTATCATTTACTAAACGCCTCTTCAGTATTGCAAAAGAAATATGTTTTCATTTTTTTCAAGAGTGTAGTAATGTGTGAAAATAAATGTGAACAAGCTAACCGAACATCCAATTAAGATTTGTTGCTTATGAATGTAGTTGAGGTAAACATTATAATGTTTTGTGAATTATATGTATTGTAAGTGTTATCCGAATAGCCATTAAATAGTCATTAAAATAAATCCGTTTTCTCTGCGGTTAAGAAAAATATTCTGCAATAAATCATCTTTGCTTTGCATAATAGCCAGAACAGAATTTTATCGAATTGCAGCGATGATCATAAAAAAGAAAACTTAATAGAATAGAAATACTGTATATTTTGTTGAATGTATGTGAAAAAGACATAAACCTTATAGAGTTAGTAAAGTTTTTATTCGGTTTCTCCGCTAAATAAAAGCCTTTTTATCCAAATATCTATAGAAATGATTTGAGTTTCGCTATAAATATAATACAGACTATTCTACTGTATATCCAGTATATCTAATATTACGGGTCTATTATGGGATATGATTGGCTATCATTGGCTATCATTGTCAGCAATTTATTCGGCGAAAGCAGATATTTCTATATCTTATTCTAAGTTATTGTTAAAATAATTCATTTAATAGAATATATATTTTTTAGCTTTGATTCCCATTTCTATTGCTATTACTAATACATGTCTTCAATAATAAGTGGATCCAATTTAAAGCTATTTTCAGAGAATATTCTCTTTTCCACAGAATCGCATAGAATTGCATACAAACTGATTCTTTGCGATAATTGATGTGAACTAAATATAATCAGTGTTCGAATCCTTTTTAAAGAGCTACACAACTACTGCTACTTGTGCTCAAAGTCTTACATATTGTTGAATGACATGAATTTTTTGAACACTTCTCAGATAAGTAAGGATTCGATGAGTGCGACAATGAATGCAACCATTCATACAAACAGTTCTGACATTGATTTGACGCAATATATGGGACCCGTTAGGGATCCGTTGTCTACAGTCATACCGATGACCATAGTTTACGCACTCATACTATTGACTGGAGTGGTGGGCAATGTGTGCACCTGTATTGTGATCGCTAACAACAAGTATATGCACACCGCAACTAATTACTACCTGTTCAGTCTAGCGGTCTCTGACTTACTTCTATTACTTCTGGGTCTTCCGCAAGAGTTGTATCTTTTGTGGCAGAAATATCCGTATATTTTCGGCGAAAGTGTTTGTATATTACGCGGACTCACGTCTGAGATCTCTACAAACGCATCGATATTAACGATAACTGCGTTCACTGTTGAACGATATGTTGCGATATGTCATCCTTTGAAAGCACATACAATGTCTCAACTGCCCCGGGCTATCAAAACTATTTTATTCATCTGGGCCTTTAGTGCAGTCTGTGCTATACCTGTCGCCTATCAGTTCGGAATCATTTATAACGTAAGTCTTTTATAACGTATTATTAATTATTCGGAAATATTTTAATTGCTTTTAGTTTTGGAGGAAATAAATCAAAAATTTTCAACAAATATAAGATTGAGTGCAAGTCATAAAAATTCTTCATTTTTTAAGAAAAAAATTAACGAAAAGAAGTAATTGAATGAATGATTGATTGATTATATCATAATTATTCACAGCTTTTCTTAATTAAACAATTAAATAGTTTAGATTATAAATTAAATCGTAACTCGTTTAGAATATTTTGGAAAAAAATTAGATCTCATCGCTTATATTCAGATCGAAATTTTGATAAATTTTATTTAAAAACATTTTGAGTGACTAATTATAGTTATATAAAATGTTTACTTTTCTTCACTTAATCTATTTCATGGTTTAATTTTAAAGCAAATTCAAAGTCTATTCAGAGGAGACTATAATTAGCAAAGAGAGCGACAACACTGACAACACTGACAATACACTACTAATAATATTATATAATTATATTATTTTTTACAAAAGAGAATTACAACGAATGGGTTAATTGCCTTAATTATAATTATAATAATATCACTTTTAGTTTTCACTATTTTGAGAAAAGAACGACTAATTAACCTATATTAGCAAGCTCAACTGCATTCCAGATGTTAGTTACAGTATGTACAGTAAAATGTCATTTAAATAATAATAGAGTTATAGAGTCTGAATGAATGCATGAAAGAGTTGATAAAAATAACGAAACTTTGTATTCAACTAAAATGGTGTTAAGTTTATGAGTGAAAAATGCAGCTGAAATCAAAATTGGAAATTATACTCCATTGGCCATCCCTGCAGACAAGTTTAGGGCATAAGAAAAAGAAGAAGAGAAAGAGAAAACACGAATATGAGTCGTGTGTATCCATAAAATATAATGTTTGAGAGGTTTAAACATTTCTATAAAATCAGTTCCATTTGAATGCAATTCAATTTATACTGAGATCAGACTTCTCGACGACATAGAGAAAGATAAATTATTCGACCGGGACCAAATGGGTTTCGTGACAAAGATGAGGGATATTTCATGTGTTAGGTCTGCTTGCTACTTTAAAGAATGTGATATTTAATCTAAAATTTAAATTTTACAGAATTTTCTCGAATTAATACTTATAAAATATCGAAATTAAAAACAGATTTGACATAAAATAGTCGTCCAATCAATTTGAGTAAACATTTTTATTTTTGAATATAGATAAAAACGATTGTTTAGTATATCCCGGGGGATTTCCACGTGTAATCTCTTATCATTTCATAAGTAAACATAACTAGAGTTCAATTATTTGATTGAATAAAATATATTTATCAGAATATTCTTGAACTCGATTCCGCATTAATTCCTTTGGGCGGCAATGCATTCATTTATATTAAATTCTTATTCAATATTCAATATTCTGATCCATTGAGAGAATATTGTATTGTGTTTGAGAAAAATTGAGGCAAAAAAATACTTTTTATGACTATTCAAGAATCCATTCATTTATTATTATTATTATTTTATATTATATTTTATTTTTTCTTTTGTTATACTGTTTCCCCGAAAGGGAAAAATGGTTTTGAATTTTTAATGAAATAATAAAATAACAAAAATAATGTTTTCTTAAAGAGTGACAAAGATTTTGCTGAAAGCATATTATTATAAAGACTTTTATATTATTTAATCTTTTTATTAAAAAAATATGTTTTTGATTAAAATTGAAATTAAAACTTATTTACCGTTTTCTGGTTCAACCACAGGAATCACATGCGGGGGTGAGGCTGGAAGAGAGCGCCCAATGCGCTATAGAGGAGATGATATACCCGTATGTGTTCGAGATCGCGACCCTGGTACTTTTTGTAATACCAATTAGTTTGATAACAATATTATATGTATTAATCGGAGTCCAACTCCGCCGGAGCTCACATCAAGTGAGGAGTGGCTCTAAGGAATTGTCGTCTCCGGACACGAACTCTGTCTTTGATTATCACAGACACAACTCGACGTCGAGTGCACAGCAGCGACAGAACGCATCGAGACGTTCGGTCGTCAAAATGCTGGGTAAGTTCAGTTCACAAGAGCTGCCAATATATTGGCTTTAATTTAGTTTTAATTAATTTTTTTGCTTCTCTTCACTGCACTTACTGTTTGAACTATAAATCACTTTTGGATTAATTTTGTTCACAAGAGTAAGAAAAAGTGATTTAGAAATTGTGATTCTGTTTGAGAATCAGAATAGAAATAAAGTCGACTCAAATTCATTGCTATTTCTTATCTCAATCTTCAATCGGTCTTCTATTCTGTTCACTCTATTAGAGTCCGACTGTGAAGAGTCCGTCCATTACTTTCTTATTGGAATTTTGCTCGAAATCCGTTTGAAAATCCAAATCAAATCTAATCGAAGAAAAATAAATATAAAAACACTTTCATTGCATTTAATGTACAGCACATACACTGTATAATAATGTTAAACAGACTTCGGTTATCAATGTATCTCTACGTTTATGATAGGTATGGGAGATGTGCTGCACGAATCATATGCTTTACTTTGACTGCATTTCGATTTTATTAAAAGTTTTTTATTTTATATGTTTCGTCACTTTTCAAAGTGATTTCATTTTCTAACAAAAAGGTTTATATTTTTATTCCGTTTCTATATATAAATACAAAAATATATTATTTGTTTGTTTTCGGACTTATTTTTTCAGTTATTATGAATAATATTTATTTGTTTCAAATCTGCGTAAAAAGGATTTTCTGCACAAGAAATGGAATAGAGATTCAAAAGTTATGTCTTTTCAAAATTGATTTTATTTATTCGACAATCTTATCAGCATCATTCTCTCTCTCTCTCTCTCTCTCTCTCTCTCTCTCTCTCTCTCTCAACAAAAGAGTTGATGTGATTATTAGGTGACATAACTTAATAATAAAATATGTTTTAACACTCGACTCGACGGCAAATAATTTACTCCTAATATGATTATTGAGAGTCACGTTGAATGCCTTACTCTTCTATCCTATTTATGAGCCAAGAATATGAGCTATCATTCAAAATGAATTAATGTGACTCAAAAGGCCTTTAAACCCATCGATACAGGAGTGACCAGATCTTGGTCTGATTGGGCCAACAATAGTCACCACTATTTCTAAGCAGAAATCCAATTTAATTACAAATATACCCTTGATCGATTCATTGAATACTTATTACAAAGGATTTTGACCTTGATATCCAGAGATATTTAAATTCCAATTAGCCGGGTATGTCTGCTACATCTGGTATATCCGCAATTTTATCGAATTTCCGCAAAATTAGATGATTTTCAGGTACTTTCAAGATGTCTGCCGAGATTCTGGTACATACGCTACTAATTATTTTCAGGGTATAATTTAACGAATTTCTATTACTTCCAAAGTCTGTCCATCTCTGGACTAATTTCTCGATCTCTTATGTATTCTATTGGTATCCAAGTTCTAATTGAATGAATAAAATGTTTTCGGATCAGAATTGTGAGCGTTTGCCAAAATTATTATATTAACTATATTTCATAAATATGTGATTTAATGAAACCCCAAATGATCTCAACCCTGAAGGCGGTCACCGAATAGAGTGGACTTTTAATTAAATAGATATAAAAACAATTAAATTATTATTTCATTAAAATCTTATTTATTTCTATTAATTCTATTGAATGAACGCTAATATTACAGAGAGTTTAGATTAAATTCAAGTTAGTTTCGATTTTAAACTTTAATCGAACTTAAACTATCAAGGTTAACAAGGGAGTTTGGCATGGCACTTATAATTTCGGCAGGAATTGCCCATGTTGAGTTATAATTAAAATTCAAACAATTTTTGAAACCTCTCCCAAATAGCTCCCGAAGTTATTGCTCAAATGTTTGACCCTTTCCTTGAAACCCCTCCCGCACTCGAGACGCTGAAGAAGCCTCTTGACCTCTGAACTTTATTGAATCTGGATGAATTGCATGCGTTCATCAAAAGGCAATTACAATGGAGTGTATTATTTATGTGGACATAAATCTGTTACACAATGTCTGCTTAGAAAATAGTGACGGAGACATAGAGACATACAGGTGCCATAATGTGCCACAATCTGCACACGCATTAATCTGATTGTAAAAACAATGTATTCGAGTTTGTCTTTTATAGTACTGGGCCGAAGCAGCATTCAAAGCAGAGTTCAAAGCAGCATGGTGCCATAATAATTGTTCAAAAATATTATTCCTCTTTTATGTCTAAAAATATTTTTCGTTTGAATTTTTGTTATTTAATTCAATATAATGCACAGTATTTATCATATTGAAGCGCACTCCGCGTCGTTTATTGCAGTCGTCCTCTTTACTCGACCGCACACTCCGAGCGCTTCGGGTACCACCCGTTGAGTATCGTCCGTCCGGTCGTCTGA
>JAQIWA010002552.1:0-12976 GCA_034693305.1 Eueremaeus valkanovi | reverse complement strand
ACATTCAAAAAGTTCATTAATAATAGTCTAATAGTTTTGATTTTCTTCTTGACTCAACTCATATTTATTTTCCGTCTAATTACTAAAATATTTTTACTAACATTTCACCCTATATTGTGACCTATTCTATTTGAATAAATATATTGAATATGAGCAGGCTCAATGGGATATTATTTATGTTTTGTTTACTGTCTTTTAAAGACAGCTTTGGAATGCACTGCTGTACAGCATTGATGTGTTCGGAGCCACTTGTATAACACAATATATTTATATGTCATACAAAAGACTCATTGCTATTGTTGTGCTTAAAAGCGCAGAACATAACTGCGTTGAGTGAGTAGAGAGAAAAGGATACAGTTTTAGTAGATTAGAGCCAATCAGACAATGAAAACAATTTGAAAAAACACAAACAATTAGTATTGAATACTTTGAAATATCATGTATTTTCTGCACTGCCTCATACATAACATGTTCATTGTTTCATAGAATATTTAGATCAGAGCTACCTTTTGTTCCATTCTATAGAGACAGGTCGTTTTATTTATATGGAAATAAAGGATATTATATGAATGAGAATATTGAGACTACATTACTGTACATACAATTCATGAATACAATTACAAGTATATCGATTATATCAAACATGACATATTAGCTGTTAATCACTATCTTATGCTAACTCTACTCATTAAAACTTAACTTTCGTTTTGTATTATTGAATGTTTGCACTTATTTTGTGAGTCTAAACATTGAAGATTAACAGAAAAAAATCTTCTATTCATTCAGTGCTAATGTTTAGAAATGTAAATATTTTTTTAACGATATCGTTAACGTTGAAAATGCGAGATCTAGGTAAATAGTTTTTGTTCAACAATTAACAGGTGAGGAGCTATGATCTGTGTCCTCGAGTTTGCCGCTTTTCTCGGTGTCAATTTAACGGTTACGGTTAGTTTATTAATAATATTAAAAACTATAACAAGTTATAAATTTATCGCTGCTAATTGCCACTGTAACGAATAGAAATGGCACATTTTCCAAATTGCTATTTTTTCAGTATTTTGAGCTGCTTACGATTTAAACCACATGACATTGTGTGTATTTTTTGAGCGCCCAAAAGACGTGGGATTTTCAGATATATCAAATTACATTTATTCATCTATATAAATTTTTTGATGAAAATTCCAACTTCGATAAGATATTCATCTTGATTAGATAATGAAAATGATATAAAATTTGTTTGTGTATGTCTAATGGATCTCCTTCATAATTCAATTTAATTTTCACATAGAATAAACTGGAATTCCAGAAACTTCCGCTAAGATTGGTCATTCGCCGGTATTTTGTATACATGTAACACAAACCCAAAGTGACACTGAGAAAATTAGCAAACTCGAGGACACATATCATAGCCTCTCACCTATGAGGTGTAATTTCTCTTTTCCATCAGTTTTTCAAAGATATCCGCATATCTATACTCTATTCGCTCAACTGTGAACATATTTATATTTGAGTCGGTCCAATTTGAATTTAGATTGAATCTTGAAATTACTCTTTTATCCAAAAAGAAAAAATCACTTTTCATTAAAGTCATACAAAAAGATTATTTTTATAGATTATGTTTTTTTTGGTTAAATCTCGTGAGTACTTAAATTAATGTACCCAGATAAGCAAGGTATCAGACTGGGGTGAATAACATATAGCGATTTAAAATAATATTCAAGGAATTGATCTAAAAATAGGTTTATCCAGAATAAAATTTAAAAAATCCTTTTGTGCACTTGCTAAAGTAAAATGATAATTCTAACAGTATCGAAAGTTAATTTTACCTATAATCTTACTATCTGTAAAAATGTTAACCTTGAGCATCATTGCTTGTCCAACAAATAAGTGCATCAAAGTTCTTGTGCAACACTGTACAAAGCCAGGCTGAATTGATTTAAAACAAACAAAACAAAATAAACTTTTCCGCAATCTATTCAACTTATCAACTGAAGTAAATCATAAATCTACTCATGGTTAAAATTAGGGATGTGCAAGGTCGGCCGAGTCAGGGGGGGTATTTTTGGCAAAATACCCCCCTGAGTTTTGAAAGTCGAGGGGGGGTACCTAAACTATGCGGAAAACAGCCTAATTTTGGGCCTAATATAACTCGGCCTTTTTTCAAAAACACAGGGGGGGTATTTTGTCTATACCCCCCTTGCACATCCCTAGTTAAAATTGACTGTGAAATCTACACCTTGACTCAAATATTTGAAGTAATTTTTTTTGCCTTCAAATTCAAAGGTGGGAGGAATTTGTTTTTCGGTAACTGTACTGTACAGTACAGATACGATGATTGAATTTATTATGTAAAGTGATTTCTATTCGTAGAAATTACTTATTAAAATATAGATATGTTTTGACAAATGGAATTCTACTAAAAAAATGGTTCAATGCATAAGAAATATAGAGAAAGATCAATAATTTAAAGAACCGGAATATTTCGTATAAATTATTTAATTTACATTATTTGGAAAATGCTTTCCATCTCTAGCTATACATAAATATTAATATAAGATTTAATACTGAATCACAAATAAAAGAAATGTGTTAAACAACAAGCACGAACGTTATTGTTGGCTAGTATACATTGATATATCCCACCAACGAGAGAATAAACCAGTCAAGCAGGTTTTGAGCAGGTTTTGGACCACAACTTAACACTGTGATCTATGGTGATCAAGTGGTCTTTGGATAATATATTCTCTCACTACTTGCTTTATATAATTGTAATATTCTTGAGTAAGACCATTAAATTATAAATGGAGTAATCAATATTCATAACTATAGTATTAACACTGCATTAGATGTACGAACAGTGACAACAATGATTAACGGTTTATAAAATATTGATTTTCTTATTTTTAAACATTTTGTACTCTTTATAAGATTTTAAAAATTTTGAAAATTTTACATCAAATGGTGGACAGACGGACAGAAGGACAGGTTCTAAAGAACATAAGCGAGTGTACTCACTAAAAAAACTTAATGTTCATTTTCAAGTCACCAGGCTATTTTAACAGATTTATCATTCAAGTATTGCAATTGGTGCTAATTTTACTTGCATGCCGATTTAGGTTAGCTTGATTATTATTCAGGTAAATGCTATTACGTGTCATATCGACTGCCGATATAAAGTGTGACAATTTATATATTTTTCAAACATTAGAATTGAATTTTCTTTTTCATTGTAGTTATGCGTCATCTCTGACAATGTGTGCGATAAGTTTGGACAGACATCAGGCTATTATATACCCTTTCGGACGGAGATTGAGTAGAATAATACCAATAAAAATCATATTTCCACTGATCTGGGTCACTTCGTCACTCTTTTCGATTCCCCATGCTTATTTCAATGAAGTGGTGCCAGTATTTGCATTCTCACACATAATGAGGTGTCGAATGCTGTTTCCGGAGCCACAGTTCAGATACAGAAAGTGGTTAACAGTACTGACATTCAGCACACAATACGTGATTCCTCTATCGATCGCTACGTTCTCTTACATAAGGATTATATGTCATATCCACCGCAGAGGTATTATCGGTGACTCAACGCCACAACAAGTGGCCAATTCTTTAAGGTATATATTAAGAGATAAAACAAGAATGACCAGTATGATTTCAATTCCATTTTCAATAGTCTCGATATAATTGTTTGATTTATTTTCTATATTTTTAGATCCAAACGAAAGACAATAATAATATTAATTCTAGTTTTGGTCGTATTCTCCGTCTGTTGGCTCCCATTCAACGTATACTACATTATCGCTGATTTTTCGGAACAAATGCCGGAAAACTTTACACTTTTTATTGCCATTCATTGGTTTGCAATGAGTTCTGTCTGTTATAACCCATTCATATATAGCGCTCGTAATTCATATTTTCGCGAAGGAATGCGCAATGTTTTGCGATTCTTGTGTTTCCGTTGTTATCCACACAATTTAGATGAAGATCAGAACCAATCGACCGAAACGATGACGACATCGATCAGACATAGGAGGACTGTTCAGAAAAATAATACAAATGAAAACTCTTTTGAAATGCCAAACAATGAGTTGCAAGCAATGGAAATGAATGAACTGTAGTCATAAAGAAGCGCAGGGTGGCTGAGCTCAAAATAGGTTCATGGCTGAAAAAGCATAGGTTTCCTTATGATCATCTAGCTACTTTGATAATAATTTGAGCCGAACCTGAGACCTTTTGACCCAACACAACTAATTCAGGATTAATAAAATTCAAATCCAGACCATGAGCATAATAAAAAATTGTGTACAGGTTAATTGAATAATAACATTAATATATTGATCAAAAATCAATGCTCTCAATGATTTTACCTCTTTATTGAAATGTCTCTTAAGGTAAATTACAAATCAAAAGTATTAATTACACCAGGGCATTTGAAAACAATATCAGGGTCACATATGTGGGAAAATAAAAGAATAGAGAAATTAAATATAGACCAGTAGAGAGTTGACTGTATTGTGCGGCAGAACAATGCAAAAGTCAGCCAATCGTTAACGTGTTTACAGAACACAAGTTCTGATATAAATATTTCATTAGTTTATTATTTCATTTAATATTACAGTATATGAAGCATACAATTTGGATAACCGGGCTTACTTAACAGGGTATCTTACAGCCAATCCATTAATAATTCCAATATTCTTCCACTTTAGCTCTAATTATTTTAAGAGCTTTGACCTCAAATTTTTGCCTACATTTGCAAAATATTTTTTGTTAAGTCTTGTATTTGAGTGCTATTATTAAACAACTCACTGATCATCTACTTTGACATTGGATTGTGAGTGCAAATTGATTCCACTTCAAATTGAACACCGTTCTTAATACCAGTATCTATGCGACGAGCAAGCTCAACAATAAGATTCTAATTCCATATGGACAATATAGACTAGTTAGTTTAATTCAATTAGTTATCAGTGAAGCCGAAAGAATTAAATAAACTTAATTAAAGTGTTATAAAGGAAATAAATTATTTATTTAATGTGCAAGTACAGTGCTTCCCAGAATAGACGCAAGATTGCAATTCGCTAGTACAGAAAAACTATAGTTTATAAAATAACTGATCTTGATATCATTTTAACAAGGGAAAGTTGACGTTTATTCAATAAAATTTCCAAAATAACTTCATCACTAGTTCTCACGTGAAAAAGCTTCGTATTTTAGCTGGTATTTTTGCACACTGGGTTAGTTTTAAGATAAAATTTGTAGATGAAAATTATCAAGGTGGTAGTTTTTAGATTATATTCAACAATAGCATCAATCACCATGTGTATATTTCAAAATATTTCGATGAAAAAGATAAAATTTGCAGTTAACGCAATTACACTTTATTAACAAAATTAAGTGTTTTTATCGTTTAACCGCTTATTAATCCAAAATTATTCACACACTTATAATTTGCGAACGGAATGGGTATTAAAAATCAGTCGGTCAATCAATTCAATCACCTTGCAATTTTTCATCAGAAATAAAGTAATTCATGGAGAAATTATAAGCATCTCGTTTTGCCTTGCAATTTGATACTAGATTATAGTTGCGAAATATTTTTCATCAGCCCCCTCACTATACCTTGTTAAAATGACACCATGATCAGATTTTTATTCCGTCTAGTTTTTCTGTAATAACAAATTCAAATCCTGCGTCTATTCTGAGAAGCTATGTACATTAAGTGCTGTACATTACAACTTCTACAGCAAAAAATAATTTCAAAATCTTTTTCTTATCTTATATTAATTTAATAAAAAAAATTCAAATTTTTAAAAGCATTGAATCAGAAATTTAATTGAGTTTTGTTACAGAATATTGAAAAAAAAATAAATATTCGCATAATTTTCAAAATAAAAAAGAAAGTATTCTTATTTTCATTTCAAAACTGAATATTCACCAAGGACTGTAATTTGGTATTATAAGTGAATGTTTTCGAGAATTTTAGCATGCTAATTAATTCATTTATTCTGTTCTCTTCATTAGAATGTATTTCAAATACAAAGTTTTGTTAAAATTTTTCTCAAAAAAAACTTTGCTATTTATAGCTCACAAAGTGAAACAATTCTGTTGCGAGTATTGCTATATATTGTAAGCCGGGTCTTAAGGCCATACTTCTCTTCAGCCGAACTAAACAGACAGTTCGCGAAACAAAAAAAAAATTAGTTTTTATTTATAAGAAAAATACTTTATATTAAACATTAGAATATTCTGTTCAACAGTTCTATCAGTAATGCTGTTATTCTGTATGTCAGTCGACTTATATAAGAATTCTGTGGTTTTTATGGCATCAGAATTACAGAATATTCTATAGTTATGATTCATGTGTGTCATAAAGTGTATTAAACATATTCTCAGAAATATTAATAAATATGATTTGATTGACAGTAAACCATACAATGATTCAAACAATAAAATATGTGATAAAAATAAGAACACATTTTTGTTTTGTTTTAAAAATGATTGACAAACAAAAATTGAATCAATTAGAATCCTTATTCTTGTTCAGGGATGATCAAGGTCGGCCGTCGCAGCAGGTCTAGGTAGTTTGATGATATTACAAAATTTTTAAGTGTGCATCTTCGTATTCAGGCATCTTTGTTCCTAAATTCGGGGGGATGGGGGGTCGGAAATTCATCGGAAAGCAGCCACTTCAGCCCTGGGCCTCCCCTAAGCATCACTTGTTATTTTCATTGCGATAACAGATTTTAATTGCGTTAATGAGATATCATTTTTCATAAAAGTCTTGCATTTATTCAATTCGTATATTCGCTGAGAAATTATTTTATTTTATTACAGTTTCACTCATAAAATGATCCACAGTTTCCATAGAGACTGCATAGACTTCAATTGAATGCCTGTTCAGTCTTTAGAGCGTTTTATGTCTAAACCTTTAACTCTTTTTTGTTTTCATTAATTTATATAAAAATCAATAAAACTTTTATTTGATTTCTTAATTAATGCCATATTTACATGAATTTGATAATTATTTATAACAATCAGTGCTTATCAAACGACAAGTCCTACATGTATTCAAATATTAGCAAGCAACAGTAACTTATATTTGAACAGCATTTTTGATCTTTGTTTCAAATCATGTCAACCTACACACAAATGAAAAAAAAATCTTTTCTTTGTATTTCAAATTATTTTTACAACAATACAAACACAGTATTAAAATAAACAATTTTGTTGAGAAAACCAATTGAATGAAAACTAATCCAAAGCTCAGGTTTTGATTAACTCTTCGGTGTATTGACTGCAAAATGACTGAATTGAATGAAGAAATTACTCAACTTTTTCTATCTTTTTCTCCGTTAATAAAAACGTTTTCTTTTGCAGCTTATTCACGATCAGTGTATCTAGATAAATTTAGTTAAATAAAGGTCAGTGATGCCAGATAGCATCAAGGCCAACCAATTGAAAAAAGCAATCATTTGTTGTACAGATTAGTGAACTTTTGCGACAAACCTGAAACAAAATGGTTATTAAATTGCTGTCAATTATGTTGAACTTATTTTAGTCGTATATTTGTCATCCATTTAATTGACTTTAGCATAAATTTGTTTCAAATTTATACTTCACCTGATCTCAAGTTAGAAAAAATGACATCTTGTACTGTATGTTAAGTTGATTCTCAGGTTAATAAAGTTTTTCATTCAGTTTACATGTATTGAACTCAAAAGACTAGTTTAATTAGCATAACATTAAATTACAGTGCTTATAATTTCAACCTGGACATTTTACTCCTTCTCCTATTACTGCTAATAAATAAAATGATTTAATTCATAATTGTTTTGAATAAATTGATACAATTCTTGACAATAATTATTAAATAAAAATATTTGTTATAATAGACTAAATAATAATTGATTTTCACAAAAGTTAATCAATTTATGTACTGTTCGTTCGTTCGGATAAACAATTATTTTCTTTGTTTTAGTTTGAACTGAAGGACAAAATAAGTGCATATTTTGAGTGCAATTATGTATGCGATTAGTAAAGCAAACGAATAGTAGAGATTGGTTTCAGTCAACTCCATAAATCCCATAAACAGCGAGGTATTAAAGCTCAACTCCTTATTGCCATTCAATTGCTTGCTCACAAATATGGAGTATAAATGCATCATGGTCTGCTCATCTTTCTGTACTTCTGTCAATTCGATAGATTCATCTTGGTCATCATTCACATAGAATGACTGCATAGCTTGCAGTGCTGTATACCAGTCTGGTTTAGTAAGAGCCGAGACATTGACTTTCGAAAGGAATTGATTGTAATTATAGTCACATCTATTGAAGCCATAAATCATTACAACATTGGCTTCGATTGCAAAACGCATTAATGAGAGCCATGAGACTGGTCTCAAATATAGGGGCATTCGTGATATCTGGACCATTAGCCCGGACACGTATATCATCGGCATAGGTGACATTTCGCCTATAAATACACCGACAAATTGTCTGTCCATCCAAACAGCGGATAGAAGTTCGCCAAAGCTTTGGGCCAAAAGACTCAACAGAATAGATGTGATTATAAGCCCAACGAAACGAAACAATTCTAAGGGCTGTTCACTCAGGGTATACATTATCGTTATATAGACTACCGGGCCGATAATCTGTTACATATAAAAAATATTTTTCAAAAATATTATTATTATACTTATAAACAGTAGAATTCAAAACAATACCAGACCTGTAGCGGTAAGTCAGACAGACTTTTAGCCAAATAATAGGTAAGACATGAATACCAGCCGTTATTGTATTCCTTACGGAATGTATTCATTTCATAAGCAAAAGCCAACACAGAAGTGCTTACGCTTACGAAGAAAAGTAAAAGAATGCCAAAAAAGAGCAAGGCAACATTCTGGAGCACCATTCGCAAATCATTCTGAACTCTATATCCCAGCTCCTTTACCGGTGATCCGTATACTTCCAGTAGTCGGGGCACACATCCCGATGTTTGAGACGCTTCCGATCCAAATAGTAGTGAATTAAATACAGCACTGAATATAATCGCAATTATCCGGAGGTAAGTCAGGAATGGATTCCTAAAGAGCATGAGTTGCGAGCGATTCAACAGAATCTTCAGATGTTCTCCAAACGGATGCGAAACATGTTTTGTAGCCTTAGCTAAGATTTTTGTATTCAAATTATGGTTTATATTATCGAATAATTTCTTAGACTCATCGCACAGTCGTTTAATGGCATCGGGGCCATAGTCACCCGAAGCAATTTCAATTATGAAATCTGCGGGAGATGTGTATGAATCGCATATTAAGCCAACTTTCATAAGAGTTTGTATGAGTTTTGTTGGCGTTCCTAATGAGACGGAAAATAACTAATGTTTATTAGAAGGATACCAAACGGGGTCCTGTATGCGACCCCGGGTGAAATTGTAATAATAACTATTGTTTTTAACCAGAAATAAAAGCAAAACAAATTTAATGATTTTTTATTGTAAACTTTTGATACCATTGTATAAACACTTTCCATTCCGGGTCAGTGTATAGACTCGATTGAAGCGATTAAATATAGGAACTGACGGCTGATGTATAGTCACAACGATTGCCATCGGATTGGTCTGATTGGACACCAATTGCTGCAGAATATTCATTACATGACTACACGAATGACTGTCCAAACCAGTGGTCGGTTCGTCTAAAATCAATAGATTAGGAGAGGATAATACTTCCAGTGCTATCGATATCCGCTTTTGTTGACCACCGGAACAGCGATGAGTATAAGTGTGGGCACAGGCCTGGAGTCCGAAGCGAGCAATCAATTTGTCGGCAATAATATTGTGATAGAAATCAATGCTTTCAGTATTGAGTAGTTTTGAGGCAAAAACAAACGTTTCCTTTACTGTCAATGATTGCATTAAACAGTTGTCTTGCGGTACGAAACCTACTTTTATCTCATCTATGCCTCTGATCTTCACATTACCATTCACTCCATTAATTCTTCTGCCTATCCATTAAAACAAAATCAAAAACATCATTACTGACGGCGATTATGATAAACAGTATATAAAAAATGTTTCAAAAATATTAATAAACTTTTAAGTTATCAAATACTGACTGAACGTATGGGATAGAAGGAACTGTGTCAATTTTTATATTAAAAGTATCAACCACAATTATCTATCTCATTGACGTGCAATGACTGCTTTTAATATCATTCAACATTTTGATCTTGATTATTTTGAAAATCTCTTTACTCTGGCAATAACTAAATGTTAAATACTGGTAAATATTTTTATTACACTATATACCTGCTATAATTTCTAATAAGGTTGACTTTCCCGCACCACTCGGGCCCATAACAGCAACCAATTCGCCGCTTTTGAAATATCCGTCCAAAGCATTCAAAATCATTATACGCTTGGATGACATCCAACCGATAACTATCGGACTATAACTCAGGTTTTGCCAAAAAACTTCAAATTCTTGCAAATGATTTGTTCGTTGAAATAGCCTTTGTTGAAAGTGAGTAGCTCTGACTCCAGCTTGAAATCGATCCATGTTCAATTGGTCTGCAATAAGTTCGAGTCAACAAAATAACCTTCCTTGTTTCTTATGAATTATCACGTGATAAGAGCAAAACTATATGAAATCTATTTACTTGTGTTAAACAATAATTGTTATCAATAATTAAAATGCTTTAAAAGCCGACAATATAATAGGATAGGAGCAAGCTAACATTAATTAAGTTTAGCCAGCATTAGTTAAGTATTTCATTGTCAATGCCATTTTAATATCCACTCACATTCGATACTTATTCTACTGAATTATTTTTAAATTGTCCAGGGGTAGCCACACTGTGCAAGTTCGAGTGTATGGCTCTTTCAATGTTCCCGATATAACTTATCTTGAGCTCAAATCTGTTTTATTGAGATTATTTGTGTAATAAAAAGTGGCCGACCAGACCGGGCAAATATATGAACATCCCTGGTTGTACTATATGCGATATAATAATCAATATTTTTGCGATGACCCTAATTATATTGAATCACATTTTTGCGTTTCTCTCTGAAAATAATTGATTTTTATTTTTTTAATCTAATTATTCAAATATGAAATATTTAATTTCGAAATACATATCAATATTAAATAGATAGTACATATAATAATGCACAAATTAAATGGACCCGACCACAAATTTATAGGAACATTGAGTTTCATTGCTTTAATTAAAACAAAATTAATTCAAAAGTTCTTTATTAATATTAATTAAAATATTTGAATAAAAAATAATACTATAATTATATTCAATAATAATGACTGTAAACTCCATCGCAAGTCCTTTGGTATGGATTATCAAAAATGCGATAAAAATTAAAAGCATTTAATTCTTTCACTTTTACATTCTGTTCGTTATCTAATAGTTTGGGCCAAACAGTGCTGTCATTCGTCGGTTTGCTGTCGAAAGAAAAATCATTGAGAAATAAAATTCAGTTAATTATTGTCAGAATTAATACCCAGTTTTGGCGAAATTAGTCCAGAATTGCATAATATCTTTACTGAAATCAATGTCTATTTGAGTACTATTTTTGATAATAAGTGGATTTCCGAACACAAACTCTAATTCTGAGCCATGACATATACCCATTTTGGGATCACACCCTATCATCATACCTGTGCTCTGGTATGTAAGTTCATAAAAGTAGACATTGTTATGAAGCGAATGATTCGCATATTGTTTCACAAACTTATAAGTCGGACAAATATTCAATATATCGCCGAAAAAGTCAATGAAAGTCCTTCTCAATGAATCCGAACTATTTTTATCGACATTTTCCAAATAAGCTTTCGTTATATCCTTCAAAACTAATCCGTGAAATATTTTATCCGTTTCGGTAACATATGTTTCGAAATCATTTTCAGTAAACTTATCCATAATTTTTTTAAACATACCAAAAGCACGGGGGGCCCCATCATTGCGACTGATCCCGGCTAATATATCGATTACTATACACAAATATTTTAAATTAATTTTAAGAAAAAAATGATTGAAATGACGAGACTTTGTGTTCAAAAATATATTATAAACTAAACATACGTTTAGATTAGGTATGTGCAAGGGGGGGTATAGACAAAATACCCCCCTGAGTTTCTGAAAAAAGCCGAGTTATACCCCTAATTTTGGGCCTTCGGCTTTTCCTCATAGTTTAGGTACTCCCTCGACTTTCAAAACTCAGCCGACCTTGCACATCCCTAGTTTAGATGAATCGATACATACGTTTACTATAGTTCCCGGACTTAAATACTTTTTGCGCAGACATTGGTAGGAATTCCGTGCCTTCGAGAGGAGTAATCGTCAAATTGAATCCATTTATTAATTTTGAGTCCAATTTCCTCAAGCAGTCCAACCAAATGCGCTCATCATTACAGCCCAAATGTTTTGCGTTTTGTTTTGCTTCCAATAGAGCTTCGGTTGTATTGACACGACTTCTCCCCTTATAATGCATTTGAGCCGCGCTTTCGAGTATAGCTCTCTTGAATAGACCTCTCGATAGTGGAGACAATATATGTGCCGACACTGAATAACTGCCTGCGCTCTCACCAAATATAGTTATCTGTTCCGGATCTCCACCAAACAAATGGATGTTTTGTTTAACCTTTAAGAACGATATATTAACACAAAATAAGGCAATATTTTAGACTCCGAACCCATTTCAGAGCCAAAACTTGATCATAGAGTCCGACATTTCCGGGCGCCGTCTCATTAGCGCCGTATAGGAAACCAAACGCACCCAACCTATAGTTAGCCGATACCAAGACAATGTCATGAGTGGCCAAAACACTTCCATTATAGGGCGGGCTCTGGAATATGGATCCGACTCTGAGTCCTCCGCCATATATCCAAAACATAACTGGTTTTAGTTTATTCGACACTTTTGTTGAATTCTTTGTCCATATATTCAATACTAAACA
>JAQIWA010002551.1:0-12976 GCA_034693305.1 Eueremaeus valkanovi | reverse complement strand
AATTTAGCATTAATTCACTTAAATTAAGCTTAATTTAGTTGAATTTAAGCTGAATTTAGCCGAAATTCGGTAAAAATCGGCCATTTTCGGTATAGGTCGCGAGCTAAATGTCTAGGCGGGGTCCTTCGCCTCGTCAAAAGCTAGGGGGGGGGGTATTTTAGCGATTTTCAAACCTAGGGGGGGGGGTATTTTGGCTAGACCCCCCCTTCAGCATCTCTGACTCATACCGTTCCCTTTTCATACATTCATATCGTCTGAATTCTCTTTACAAACAACAAACAGTCGTTTAATGGCAAACATCAGTCTTTCATACAATAGTAATAACATGTGATGTTCAAGGGGGAGGGGATTTTAATTTTTACATGTCTATATTGGAAAGCAAATAATAGCGCAATTTTATAATTATGATAGAAAATATATAATGTATCTAGTTACAATATAAAAACGAATATAAAATAAAAATTTGAGACTGTAACTTTTAAAATCTGCTAATTAGGTTCAACATATATTACAGGAACAAGGTCTAATTTTTGGAATTCCCATATATTAATGTAATTTTTGGTCACATTTTGGTGTAATAATCAAAAATAAATACTCAAGCATGCTTATTAATTATTTACTAGATACATCAATTTTATAATTATGATATATTATAGAGAATGTATCCAGTTATAATATAAAAGCGATTCAATAAAAAAATTTCAACTGTAATTGTTTATTTCAGACAGATAAGATTAATAGATAAAATATGAACAAGGTTTGAATTTTGGAGTTGAAAAGACCCGAAACAATTTTATTTTCGAAACAATTTCAAATTTAAATTGAACATTTCCCTATGTGTTTACAATAAGCTAGATAGATCAATTTTATAATTATGATAGAGAATTTATCTAGCAAATATATGAAACCTATTCAAGAAAAATTGAAACTATATTTTTTTAGCCAAGATAAATAAAATTCACACATAATAGGTGAACATGGGTGATTTTCACTGGTAAAAAGAAAAATCAACTTTAATTGATGTGGTTTCAATAATTGCCTAGATAAATTAATTTTTTAACATTGTTTGCCGAGATGTAAATGAGCATGGCAAAAAAGAAGATATAAAATAGATTTTATTAATACAATAACAATAAAATAAAAAATATCCTGGAATACAATTTTCGACCTCAAACTGACCGCAATCTATGACCTCTTTATTAACTTTTGTTTTCCTAAACATACAGTATACGAAATAACTATCTGCGGTTGCTAAAACTTGAATATCTTTTGAATGCGTGATTCGATTTTGAAAATGTTTTCACCAAATTGTAGCCAGATAGTTGCCATTTGTCATAATATTTTCAATCTTTGGAATATAACAATGGATGGTACCTTGAATAAGCATCAAAATTTGACATGGTGTGTCCAGGTTATCTTCTCACTGATTTGATATTATTAAATGTCATACCGATTTAGTTTTTCACGTGGATTACAAATATAATATTGAAATTTTTTTCACATCTATCCTTTCTGAGTAATTCGACTGCAAAATCAGAGAATTTTCAAGTTTAAATGATTAATTCTCTTGAACTATACAAGATAAAAATATTTTAATTTCATATTAATATACCATGTTTAATGTCCTATTAAGTCTGGGAATGACTCATAAATAACGTCAAAATTATTTTTCTCTAAAAACATGTCACGTATTTTATGGACGAAAAAATCAGGTTTAATCATGCATTATACGCAGTATAATAATATAAAATTAAAATATTTTTATCTTGTATGTTTCAAGAGAATTAATCATTTAAACTTGAAAATTCTCTGATTTTGTAGTCGAATAACTAAAAAAGTATTCAAGTAAAAAGAATTTCAATATGATATTCTTAATCCTTGTAAAAAACTAAATCGGTATACTATTTAATAATATCAAATTTGTGAGAGGATAACCTGGACAAACCATGTCAAATTTCGATGCTAAGTAAAGGTACCATCCATTGTTATATTCCAAAGATTGAAAATATTATGAAAAATGGCAACTATCTGGCTACAATTTGGTGAAAACATTTTCAAAATCGAATCACGCATTCAAAAGTTATTCAAGTTTTAGCAACGGTACATAGTTATTTCCTATACTGTATATTACATACGATTTGTAATAAACATTCGTTTGTATTACACGACTGATTAGTATTTAAAAGAATTTTTTTCCCCCGAAATATCTCTTAATTTCTGTCTCACTATCTGTTTCGGTGCAATAAAAGACATGAAATTATATCAACTTTTATTGTGAAACTCAATATTTATACTTATTTTTTGAAAACAATTATTTACTCTGTATTATAAGCTTTGTTAGACTTTCATCACTCATAACAACTGATTGAATCTCAATAGAAGTTTAGGAATCAATAGTAAAAATAATTTGTTTCGCAATATATTTCTGCTTATGTTTTCACTTGTTTTTCAAATAAAAATCTTTTGAAATATTCTTTTTGTCAATATTTATAACTTTAGTAAATATTTCTATAACTAATAAATCCTTACGAAAACATTGATTCGGATTATATTTCTGATATTTATATGTGTAATCGCTTAAACTAGGTCAACTATAAATGTGCAAGGGAATATTGCTAAGGAATACCCTATTGAAATAGCTGAAATAATAAGGAACAGTTTAGATTTGTTACTATACGCCCCCTTGTATTAAAGGAAACACCCCTTTAGATTATCCAAATTGAGCATATCTATGTAACAAACATTTTTGCCCTGTACAGTATAAGCCTTGGTAACTTATGTTTTTAAAATGAAGTATGCTTCTGGCAGCATTATTTCATCTACTTTGACTGTATTTTTATCTTTTTTATCTTGTTAACATTGATTATTTGTTGAAATAATAATTATCTGATTTGTTTAAACCCCAATCGAATAGGAGTTAACGAATGGAGTTATGTATCGCTTCCGGACGTAAAGAGATGTGACTTTCGACAGATAAACATCTTATGTAAGGAAAGTATAGATAAGTCTCCGACCGGCGAATCGGCTGTATGTCAGACCAACTGCAACTACCGGGGCTATAAGATTGGCGTTTGCTATTCAGAGCCGGGACCGGGCAATGAGCCCAGCGGGGAATGGCAGCAGAAGAGAGGCGCCAATTATTGCTACTGTAGTTACTGTCATAACGACAAATGTATGCAATATTGTCACAGCTTTGGGTTCGCGACCGGCTATTGTCACGAGTCAGGCAATTATGGCAACAGTTGTAAGTGTGTCGGCTGTGAGGCATCCCTGTGCGGCAAACACTGCAACAGTATTTACGGCAATGCTCTGCAACAGTCTATTTGCAGATATAATGACTGTAAATGTTTGGCCAAAAGTTGTGACAATTATTAGAAATAATACAAATCATATTTTATTAACAAATTGAGCAAACCTGCAGTTAAATTATTATTTCAACAAGGTAACCTACATAAATATAAGTATGCTATTACTTTCTCTAAAAATACACTAAATTAATTATCTTGATCATCTCTTTAATTGTACTAGACCGGTATTATACAGTGCAAATGTTAAACTGTAATATATTTTATTAACCAGGTTTAATTTACAATTATCTAGTATAAATTTCAACACATTGCATGATAAGGTTAACTTCACAATTAGGCCAAATGTCAGTGCTGTACGCCTTTGTACTGTTAGCCCATTCTGTTCGCTATTATTACCACTAATACTGATATCTAATTAACTTTCCATAAACTCCTACACAATATATACAAACCTATGATATATTCTATGTCTGAATGCTCTCCAATACATAATAACATTGGCTTTCATTCGTCTCCGAAAATAAATATCTTATTAAAGCATCATCTTATTGTGTCGGCACAAACCGGAACCGGAAATTAAACTCTTTAAACGGTATAAACGAATAAATAGATTTAGAGATTATATTGTTTACGAATAAAAAAAATAATTGAAAATAAAATATTTCACAACAGTATTGACATTCAATTTATTCGGTTTAGAAATATTGATACAAAGCTTATTAGGAAATCGAATCAGAATTAAACAAACCAGGGATGAGCAGGCTAAGATGCGCTTTAGAGTGGGAGGTTTAAACTTGGTAATGCTATTTTAGTTTGTACGATAAATTAAATTCTTTTTAACTTGATTAATTTTAACTTTGAAAAATTTAAGATTGGTAAATTTATATAGCTTGCTTATTATTTTGAAAGAATTCCAAAGAATAAAATTATAGCAAATTATTTGCATAAATAACTTCCGGCAAAAAAATATTATATTCTTTCAAAGAATATATTTTGATAAGAATTTGCACATAATTTTGAGGCGACTCTGGTGGCGCACACTGTAGTTTGGGGGTTTTGGCTGCCACCCGTTGCCGACTTGGTTATCAGCAGTGGTCTCGGGTTCGGCCGGAACAGGTACTCAAGGGCGACTTGCGTCACCGCAATATGTCATAAGTCATATCAGATCAGTCAGACAGCGTTAGCCGTCAATTCAGTCAATCACGTGTTAGCATAACGTGTTTATTGGTTCGTATGTTATAGCTCTTCAAATACATGTTTTTGCGGCTCTTATGCCTTCAGATGAGAAGTATTTCATATTACAGCTCGTAATCAATTAGTTGTAAAAAGTGTTAAAAAATAGTTATATTTTTTAAGTGAAAAACAATTCATTCTTTAGCTTATGTTTTGTTCTTTTTGTTTAATCATAAAAAATATTGATTTGATTGTTAGTTAAACTAAATTAACTCAATTTAGTTTAGACTTGGAATGCACTAAATGTTAGCACAGAGTTTGGTTAACGCGAACATACTCTAAGAGTTCAATTCAAGTTGACTGCATTGCGCTTTTGGTGGGTTTTTCCATATGTGTTGAGTTTTGTGCAGTTTTTACATTAGTTCTGACTTTTGTTTTTATTATTGTTTTCTATTTCTGTTTTAATCACTAATTGTCTATAATTTTGTTGTGAAGTGATTGGCCAGTCTTGCGGACCGCCATAATATTATCAACACATTTACAGAGATGTGTAAGAAATAGAGAAAAATCCTATAAATTATTCTATTATTTTATATTAAAACAATTTAGACTCCATTTCTGGTTATGTTGTTAACAAAAAAAAATAACTTAAATCATATAAACAAACAGAAAACATAGTGAAATGAAACTATTTTACATTCAAAATAACATACTGTGCAATACAAGTCTTCACTCATCACTATCATGGACTCGATCTAACTACGAAAACAAGGTAATCTTTGAGACTACCATACTTACCAATCGACTTATTTGGAGGGACAATCAATGGAAGGCAGCAGCAATCGAGGATGTTCACATTAAACAAAATTTACATTTTCTAAAATTTGTCAAGTTATTTTTTTTAAACCGTTTGATAATGCACAGGTCATGTCATCTCCCTAACTTTTCCATAAAAATGAATACAAATTAACAGCTAATAACTGTATGTATAGTAAAAAACACTAGTTTTCATTGAGAATCCAACGCATTCAGATGTGCCTACACTACAAGTTGTGCCTCTCGTTTAAGTAGTATTATAGTATAATAAGAACTATTTTATTAAAACAATTTTGTATCTTAACCATAACTTCAATAAACGAATTAAAAGTAATTTTCAGTAAAATCAATCAAAAAGTTGAAGAACATCCGACTACCATAATATGTGTATAAGTGTGGTATATTCCTACACTTGGTCCCGGAGGACAGTCATATCGACCTTGGTGCGGACACATCATCCGCATACATCAATAATTGTAAAATAATTAAATTGATTAATAATTTGATATAAATTGGACTCAAATTGATTTCTGAAGTCATTCAGATTGTCATTAATAATAATAAATCAATTGATTTTTGAGAAATTGGAGTAAAAACTAAAATCACTTTCATTTGGTATACAAAGCAAATTGGATTTGAAGTCAACTTACGGTCATTTCGTTTGAAAAGAGACAACAATTTGGAGACAGTTTCGACGACTTTCTGGCTATCAATACACGCGATAAGTGTTGAATGAAGAGTATACGCCAAAAATGAGCCAAATCGCCTGAATTGACTAAGAGAAAATATAAAACATTTTCTCAATTTTAATTCAAATAGCACAATAAAATTTTTTGAAATACTTTTGAAACACTTATGCTAAAAAATAAATAAAGTACTTTTAGTTAAACATAAAATTTAAAGGGAAGTACTTTATAACAAAATTTTAAGATTTATTGAATATTTTTTGAGCGTTTTGTTAAAAACTATTTATTTTCAAAATTTATGTTTTGCTATAAAAAATTTATTTATATTTTAATATAACTTCTTAAAAACAATTCAATTAATTTACTTTTGCTATTTTGTTGCTTAAGTTTCAACTCAGGACGTTTGCAACTCAAAAATATTCAAAACTTTTTTTAATACTAGATGCGGAAAAATTTGAGCAGTTGTCTTGAAATAAATTACTTTTAAACAATGAAAAATCAAATTTTATTAATTTTAAAACTAAAACATTTTATTCATATTAAATTTTTGCTTAAAATGGAATTTGATTGAAAAATGTATTTTCTATTTATAGAGTAATAATATCAAAATATAAATTATTTCAAAAGTTGTGTACACTTTATGTACTTTCGCCTCCATTTATCACATTTATAATATAGGTTTCTTATACTACTCATACGAGAAGAATATGATTTTTGAATTGAAGTTATGACCAGTGTGAAACAACTTCAAGAATAAAAATTCACTGATCCAGTTCCGCGCTCACTGTCTAGTTGCGGATCATAAACTTAACTGGTGCAAAATTTTTGTTCTCTTTTAATTAATTCCTTCATTATTATCAGAAACAATTATTATTCTAATCATTGAATATGGAAAGTCTGAGAGTGGTGGCCATTAAAAAAGCCCTGAGGACGAAAAAGGATTAAAAAAAAGATTAAAACTGATATTATCGAAAAATTTCAGTTTTATTACTGATACTTATATGGACTTAAATGTCATTTATTTACCTATTTTTCCAACATTTATATTGTTTTTCAAATTTTATTAATTTTCTGCACAGTTGTGTTTAAAATAATTTCCCAATAAATAGAGGTTAAGTGCAAACTCTAAGCTCAAGTAATGAGAATTAATTTAAATAACGGTTTGAGGCGTTTATTGAATTGCTCATCCTGAATCATAACAGGCAAATTGTACCAATTATGAAGACAGACTCTATGAATCACATTATGATTGTTTAGCCAACTGTAAAATCAATCAATTCATAAATGAAACTAATTTTTATCCCCAAAGCTATTTGATCTATGATAATAAAAGCAATATTAAATTTATTATATTTTTATTACATTGTTTTTGTCACAAAAAATATTCAGAACATATTAAAAAATTTATAGAATAGGGACAAATAATAAAGTATAGCTACTTATCAATTAAGTTTGCACAAAATTAATTCATTTTAAACAATAATTGATTGTTTAAATTGATTTTAATACTAAAATATTTTCTATTTATTCTTGATTTTGTGCTTAAAGTAGAATCTGAATAGTGCAAATTTTTATATTTGCCTAATTAAAATGATAACCAAGTTTTTGAACATTTTAGAAGTTAAAAAAAGTAATAAAATTCAAGTGAACACAAATAATTGATCTAATGAAAATTTCTGATCTGTTTAGCCCCTTATCCTTTAAAAAGATGTACCTTGACCCTGTTGAGTTTTGAAAAACCTGGAGATACTTTGTTCGTAATTGTAATATTTTTTGCAAATTTTCAGAATTTTTATTAACCTTTTCTCAATTTTTAAACAAAAATAATTTATTAAATTTATTTCAATTAAAAAATCGAATAAAATTTAACTTATTTTAGGTTTAAATCAGAAAAATACAGAAAAAAAATTTAAATTTATTTCGAATGGACTTTTAGGTCAAACGCGAAGACCTTTACGTCGTATCGAAGCTGTGGTTAACTTCAGACACAATCGAGTGATGGTATGCGTGAAGAAGATTTTAGCCAGCTGGACACTATACCTGTGACTCGTTTATTTGCCCATGTAGATGACCTCTGCCAGTTAGACGACACAATATATTTCTACGAACCCATTGCACATGACTGAATGTTCACATTATGTTGATGTTCTGAATGGTATTTACGAGTAAAGCAATTACTAAATCGTAGAACAATTTTTGATATTTTAGTGGTTTTTTAAAGCAAGCAAATTATACGAATTTCTCAGTAATTTATTTATTAATTCTTATGAAAGAAAACTTTTTATTTGTTTAACAATTTTAGAGGCCTTTTTATTGACAAAAATATATCTTTTGTTATTAATGTGAAAAAACTAGCTAATTAAAATGATAATCAGATTGTATTTAAAAGTATAATCTTTCATTTTCTTTCATTTTATTGCAATTTCTTATATTATCTATAATATTAGTCTATTTATTAATCAATAATAATTACAACAATCGTATTTGAAATTTCAATGATTTAAAGCATTATTTTTCATACCATTTGTCATTTTTACTATTTTTCGAATAATATTTGTAATTTATTTCAAAGTTCTTATTATTCAATTTTCTTTGTAATATAATTATAATACATCTTAACTAAGTTTTATAGATTTCTGTTCGGTTAAACCATGCAAGGTCAACATAAAGTTGAGGATAATCCCTAACTTTTTATTTGTAAAATCGGTGGTAGAACTGTCCAAATTTCTATTTGGAAGCCGGCCTACCGAGAGATATATCACAGTTTAGAGTTCAAAAGATTGAGAAATCAATGAAGAGAATCGATGACAACAACGACAAAACTGTGAGAAAAACTCCAGCCGCAAATGTTATTTAATATTCGTTATTAAATTTCAAAACTTCACAAGAACTGAGTCATATTCTACGCAATGCTTTGAATCGGTCATGGGATTTTAATGTTTCGAAGATGCCATCCCCTTAGGGTGATGTGTTAACACGAAGATTCTAAGGAGGGGAAGGGATTATGAGAACAAAGGCCTAGATTGCATTTCGGATGTTACAATTCTGGAAGGAATAGCTACTTAGTCGCCATTAACCTTGTAACACACAATTTTTCTCTTATGGGCTTCAAATCCCGAAGCGTTTGGAGCCAATGTTTGAAAAGATGTACAACACTAAGGAGTTTTACGGAATTGAAAACTTGTATCGCTCCCTATCAATCGAACATTTATGAATGGGAATGAATAAGGATGTCGGGATTTCGATTTTGGTATCACACCAATAGTCATCCACTGTCGGCCTTTCATTTGAACCGAGGAAACCATAAAGACAAGAGAGTCGATTTAACTGTAATACCCGCACTTCGGCTGAAACAACTTAATATTTGGAAAGCTGACGCAATCGACTTAGTCCAGGGACACTACAACAATACTCTGACAAGTTTGAGCTCGGCATTATAGACAAGTATGTCCAAGAAGCCGAGGAAGTGGCAAAGATATTACAAGAGGTATACTTGCAGAGGATGCTGGCAATTAGCAATCCTAGGTGCAATTTCCTGCTTTGCCCATATGTGCCACCTGATGCACGTGAAATTCCTCTGGGCTCAGTTTGACGAATTTGATCTCAAAAACAGCGATTTTAGTGATTTTAAAGCTGCTGTACTTCTCGATACAGTACTGGCAGCCCATTCTTACGTAACATAACTATTAGACTGCTGTATTCACAGCTATTTATATATGAACTTTTATTCATTTTTTTTCTATATTCTTCTGTTTTATTGAGTTTTCTATATCAGTTTTGCTAGTTTTGTGAAAATTTCATTTTTTTATATCCGCGAATCGATTGCACAAAGTTTAAAGATTATAAAAGTTTGTACAATCGATTCGCGGATAATCTTATAAGAAATCCCGAAAAGATTATATGTTTTAATAAAGACAGGAATAGAATGTTCTACTAAATAAATAAATAGCGAATTAATTTATAATTGACGAAATCTGAGATTTAAGTTGTAAAAACAATTAAATAGTTTGTGTAATAAGAGCTGTAAAACAAAAAATGTTTACTAACATAGAGCCAATCAGAACAGATCTACCAGTGTATAACGTACAGACCTCTAAAACTAATGCAATCAATGCTTAACTATTCTGTCGTTCTGTTTACGAATAGTTAATAATAATATCAGAAATAGTGAACACTTTTCAAAAAATTGCCGCGAAAATAACAATTAATTTGAAGTTTCACGCCATTAGTGATTTCGCAGGCACTTCAGTTGCAAATCAGAATATAATCATGAGTGAAACCGATGGACAGTCACGAAGAAAGTGACAAAACAGAGACAATGAGTATGAACACACAGTCAACGGGTCCTTCGCTGAATAATTACAACCCATATGTGGTCGATCCCTTCCGTGAAATGGAGTGGTCTCGAGTCCTGCATGTTGTGGAAAAAAAGTATGAAAACGCCAAACAATTGTCAGTGAATTGTCAGTGTATTCAACACTGGATCCGTAGCCGACTTCTTGAATCAGTTAGATGTCTCGAACATTCGGGTCCCTTTGAAAAAAGTGACTCCAAAAGTAAAAGACCTGAGTTATATCTTCGATCGGTCCATACAATTCGAAACACCTTCAAAGTTGAGACGTACCTACGCTGACGATCCCTACGTTATCAATTGAGTGGTTAGTGAATGTATTTTCCACGCAATAAATGTGCTTACTTTTTTATGGAGAACCTCCCAAATCATACAAAAAGGTGTTGGAAATGATCGATAAAAATGTATTTCAAAATCAGAGTAGTTCAGAAGTACTGGATGTCGAAGATTTAGATAGATTCATAGCTATAATATGTGAAGTCAATAAATAGATAATTCAAATGAAAAGAATAGTGAAAAGTCGGTAAGTGCGCTAACATCTGAAAAAAAACACAGACAATAGGAATAATAATTTAGAAAGTGTTTAAAAATCAAAGAATAAGAAAAAGATTAGCACAAAAAGCGGCGAAAAGTCAGTGAACACGAGTTTATTCCCTGGATATGAAAAATTTGAACATTCATTTTTTAAGACTTTTTTTTATTAATCAATTAATTTGTTTTATTTATCAATTCATTATTTCACAATTCATTCAATTTTTCATTAAAAAAGGCAAAAATTTTAAGTACTGATGAGCGCAGGGATGGACAGCGACTCAAACGGAAGCACTATTAGTGCAGAAAAAGAAAAAAGCTATTATTAATCAAAACTCAATTTTTTTCAAAATTTTCCTATTTTTTGATCTCAAGTATTGACTCTTAAAGTCATTATAATTATAACAATTATTGTATTTTTTTCAACTAATACTCACTTTTTTGTATTCACTATTTAAAGGGTTTTCCAGTTTTTGTTAACTCTTTAATAACTAATTAGTTTTCAGTACGTTTCCAATGCTTTCAGCGCATAATCAATACTGAAATGCTTTAAAATTAGAATTATTTTTATTCAGTCTTTCTCTGAAACTCGTAACGAACGGACGGGTCCTAAGGAACCGCCGCTTTTGTCGATCCTCTATCGAGTCTCGACTGAATGTTTAGGCCATCGATGCCATAGCCGTTATAAGGCATATAATGTTTTCTTAATCGTAACCAAAATTTAGCCAAACGTAGCATAAAATCTGTATTGAATTGAATTAATTATTAATTAAAATATTTTTCGTTTAATTGTTGAATGAATTGATTGAAACGATTGAACAAAACATTGACTCTGTCTGTGAAAGTGCGACCACTTTTACGATAGGCATCGGTAGACGCCTGGAAGCGGACAATCTGTTGTGCGACGAGAGCCGATAAAACAAGGGGTTTGGCCTCCCAGTCCAGATTAAAGTCGTAGTCCGATGTATGGTGACAACACATGGCGAGCCGCCCCAGGATCGTTTTCTGGTCTTAACCAGGTGTTCGTCTCGCGTCAACACATGGCGAGCCGAAAACAGGATCAAATTTGAACCAGGATCAGATTTGGATCTCTGTTTAAGATAACGGTTTGTTTTTTTAGTCAGCGTTGACTGTATATACGATTAGTTCTTTCGGCAATCATAGCGGGTGTACAGCACTGTCCTTGGACAGATCTGTTAATCCCCAGGTGTGGTACTGAACCGACATTGGTTCAGGGCCGCAGGCACTGAAGACGTCGTTCTTCGATTCGCTGAAATCTATTGAGTGTTAGTGCAGTGCAGGTGTGACTAAACGGACACTAATAAGACACTATCGGAGAAAACCTACGAAAAGAAGAAGAAAATAAGACATTTTATTAGTGATAATAAGTTCTGACATTATTTGTGACATTTAGTGCATAGTTTTCTGTGTGTTTGGAGATATTTTGGTCAGATTGGCCGCAAGTTTCGACCGGAAAAACGACTATAAGTCAATTGCCATTTTAGGGGTGTGTCAGAATTGCGCCGCCATTTTGGTTTTGATAAGTGCGCATGCAAACCGTTCAGAAATAACGTATGTGACCCCATTTTGGGTAGTAAGATCACGATATAAAGTACGTTTTCGCACATAAATTACGTTAAGTTTCGCCATTTTGGTTTTTAAAGAAAACACCGGACGTAAACAGATTTAAATCGCCGCTATTTTGGTATTTAAAGTGCGCAGTAATAACGTTTTGGCTAATAATACATAAATTACTTCAGCGCTAGTCGTGCCTTAATTGCATTGTTTCGCGTGACGGGAAAGCATTATAACGGATCGATTGGACCGAACCTCGGGCCGACTTCGAAGCTTGCCTAAAATCAAATACGGCATTGGTCGAAAGTGCGGTCGAGGACGAGCTCGACAGAAGAAAGAGGGAATCAGTAGAGAGACTCAGCAACGATATAAAACTTTTGAATTACATTTAAGTGAGAGATTGAGAATGTCTACAACGGGAAGTGTTGGTCAGAATAATGTGACCTTAAGCACCGGATTAACTCCGCCGCCTGCCAGCACACCGCCTATTGGTACGACAACTCATACAACGACTATTACGACAGTACCGACTGGAA
>JAQIWA010002550.1:0-12981 GCA_034693305.1 Eueremaeus valkanovi | reverse complement strand
TTCTAATGGCTAAATTATCAAGATTATCACCAATAGATCCCAAGTATACTCCCTGGTAATAACGTTCGTGCTTGTTAGTGAGTATACTCGCTTATGTTCTTGAGAAGGTGTCTGTCCGTCCGTCCGTCCCTCTGTCTGTCTGTCTGTCCACCATTGTTGTTAAAATTTCGAAATTTTGAAAACTTTATGAATTGTATAACCATTGTTGTCATTGTTGTACAGCTATTGCATTGTAAAAGCTATAGATATGAATGACTCAATTATCTTCTAATGGCTATATTGTCAAGATTATCACCAATAGATCTAATGTATACACGCTTGTAAAAATGTTCGTTCTTGTTTTGAAACTTTGATTTGAAAGAATGGGTTAAATTTTTGAAACATATTTATTGAGAAGAATTGGATGAAAATGTTGTTTCAATAGAGTGTATGAGATATACAGAAGGAAGAAATTGCAGACAATTTATAATAAATAACAGAATAATTGAGTATTTATTCGGATTTATTATCCATGAAATCAGCGTTGAGTTGAGTTTGTGCCACATCTTCGTGGGGCGAGACAATAATCTTGACCTCATCCTCGACAGTACGGACGCCATTGTCACCAAATAATGAGCTCAAATCTGTTGACACTCGCGATCGATTTGGTGATGAGTTTGAGCTTCCGGGCGATGGTATCACTAAATAACCATAATTTTTGCCGTTACTGACCGGGGAATCATTGATAGCGGAGCCGGTCTTTAGGGTGATCTCCATATTCGGCACTTGCAATAAGTTCCGCTGTTGTACTGCCAACTGAATACAAGACATTGACATCACTTACAGTACAGTTACATTGAAAGCATCATTATTTAATAATTGGGTTTCCCTTCACTTAAGAGTATTCAGTAAAGCCCTGATCAATAAGTTCTAGTCTTAACACAAAAATAAATGTCAGAAAAAAATTATTTATTGAATACTATCTGAAAATATGGACAAATAAGTTATTGCGGATCAATAATTGTGTGACTAATGCTATCAGTACTACATATTCTGCTCTAAAACATATTCTGGTCTTTCGAAGGAGAAAAAGAAAATAATTTTATTAATGAACTGGATATTCAATACTTACTCTTTGCTGAAACTTTTTCTGATTCGCAAAACCTCTGCCTTCTCTGTACTCTTGGTATTGAGATATAACGCATAATATTGAGTATATCTGTCGGAAAACAACATTTAATATGTTTACTCGATTGTAGACTAAATAGAAATTTATTTTTCATTAAGTCTATTGTCGAACAGTTCGAGAATATATTCAATTATTTGTTAGGGAAACAGAAAATTGATATCATTTCCTAACAAATAGATTCTGCTCTAAATATATCCATAACTTCATTGAAATAATTTTCAATTAATTTTCAGTTTCTATTCAATTATAACTTACATTAATTGCACAAATAATCAGATCAATGATGAAAAAGACAATCAAATATGAGTCCAATTGTGTCTGAAATAGAATATTATTTTGATTACAATTTTGATTCAGTTTTATTCCAATAGTATTTCTATTAACAGAACTTACGGTTTCATTAATCAAATAAAGACAAATAACAATATCTAATAATGTCGTCAATGAAATGCTTATTATCCATGGAATCAGTAGTTTTGGATTGTCCTCAATAACAGAGAGAAATCAAATTAATTATTGAATAAATTGTTTTACTGAGAATTCTGAAGAAAATAATACTTAAGTTCTAAGACTTATTCGCGTACTTATAAGTGCTTAAGATCTTTATTCTCGTTTCATAGCCTTTATTGCAGTAAATGTTTGTTTGGCTTCTACTGTATTATACACTACTATAATATTAATTAGTCTTATTCTGAATTTGCGATCACATTATCCTTTTGCGCAATGAAAATAATCTTAAATCAAGCAAGAGTATTTCACGTTTATTTTAAATGTAAAAAGTGAATGCATAGAAATTAAATGATACGGTACAGTCTGATTATTTATTCACTATTTCTGTACTCTTTAAATATGTTAATTCACTGGCAGTACTCAAACTTGTGTGTCGGTCGACATAAAAAAGCAACATTTCTATCGTACCCTCTCACTTTATATCGGCATCATTCTGATCGAGGTTACATTTTTCAAAAAATGGCCAATCTCACCTACATAGGTATGCAGCTTAATGGCAGGAATACGACACAGTTGGAACTTGAAGGGCTACCAGCCTAAAAATACTTCACTGCCGCACACCATAAAAGCATTAGACAGTCTGTGTTATGCAGTGAAGAATACATTTTTACTCTAACATAAGGAAACGGTAGACCTTTAAGCTCCAAAGGATTTCTCTGAGGTAGTGAATTGGGTCGAATAAAAATACCCTAAGACTTGAAATGCCAGGTTTCAAATGAATTTTTGACTTCCATATACCAGTGCTGTCAAAAGAAAGTGATCAAACTTCTAGAACCCTACCTAAAGGTTTAAAAAATACTACTGGATACTCCTAAAATGTGGCTCTCGGGTAGTTTAATGCAATTTTGATAATTTGTCACATAATTTGTCCGATTATATAAAATATGACACCATTTAGAGAAATATCCTGTTCAGCAGTTTGTTGTTCTACTGAGCCGGATACTAAAATACTAACAAAATTAATTTGTGTTATTTATGTTTGATACTAGGATGTATTTATGTATTTATTCATTTTTGTTGTTTAAATGAAATTCAAACACAAATTCTCGATTCAATAGAAATTTTAATTCAATCCAATCACTGAATAAGAATGAGTTCTTTGAATGAAAATAATGACTCGAATTCTAAAAGTGATTTTGAAATTTGTAATCAAAAGGTATTATCGGAAACAATTAAAAACGATTGTTTGAATCATGAATATTATTCAAGAAAAGTACACTGCAAGCAAGTTTCTCTATTGGAGTAAGGTCTATTTTTATATATTTTTTGAATTTTCTAACCAAACTTAAATGACCAAGATCAATTGGATTAATTGTTTTCATAAATGTTTATTTAAATTTATAGCAATTTAAAAGAAAATGATAAAAATGTTCAGACTATTTATGAAATGATATTTGTAACAATGCATCTTGGACTTTTATTTAAGTTGATACAATTGTTTAAAGGAGATGGGTAAGAACATAATTATTAGTTTTATTGTGAATATCAATGTTTCGAATAATAATAAATTACTTTATAGTCTATCCAAACAAATAGAGATTTATTTATCGACTTTCGCGAACTTTCGGCTACTTATAGAGAATAGTGTTTTGATTCACATAATTCTTATATTCATTTATCCGCCGATTATTGTTCTGAAAAATAAATATCAAAACAGTTATCCTATGATATCAAAAGTTCCAATAATTGTCTGCTTTATTGATATTTTTGTATTTGTCAATCAATACGAAGGATACGGATTCATGTTTGCAGTAATTCAAGCTTTAGAAATGGTATTTCATCGAATTGACCTTGTTAATCTAGTCCTAAACAATTGATTATTGTATATAAAACTAGACCCGATTAATGATGAAAATGTATTCATATTCCGTCGAATCAGAAAATCTAAGCAAATATTCGAGAAAGGACAAAACATTTATCAACTTATACCTGGACGATATATGCAAATTCGTTTATTTCCTATTTGCACCCACACTCATTTATAGAGAAACTTATCCAAAGTTAAGTCAAATAAGTTTTTAATCAGTTTTAAAAATATTAAACATTTATTTATTCAGAACAGCCAAAAGGAACTGGATGTTCATATTGAAAAACATGTACGAATTCATATTCATAACAATATTCTGGTCCTTTTGCATCCGGCCCCTCTACCAGGACCTGTTCTTCAATCAATCAATACTTGATTTATTGAATTTTGAAAATTATATATTCTTTTACACAAAACTGACTACAATTGGAGTGGTTTTAGGCCTATTTGAGTACTTGCTTCGATTCTACCTGCTCTATCACTGCTGGCACAATATATTCGGGGAACTTTTAATGTTTGCCGACAGAAGATTCTACAGTGACTTTTGGAACTGTAAGACGGCTTATGAATACGACATGAAGTGGAATATTATTGTTCAGGATTGGATTTATTACTATATTTTTGTTCCGTATAGAAATAAAACTAATAATAAAATTGATGCTGCTGAAATGGCCAACAATTTCAGCATGGTCATTCATGGAATCATACTCTCTATGATATTCTTGGGCAGAATTTCCACTTATTTTTGTTTAATATATAATTTGATTGTAATATATATTTTATGTATTCATAATATATATAGAACTCCGATACTAGTAGTGATATTTTCAAAAATTTGGAAGCTCAGATTTCGAAATACATATAGATTTTATTTCGAAGGTGCAATGTCACTTTGGTGGGAACTTCTTTATATCATAATATATAAATACATATTTGTGTTTAGAAATTATTCCTTTATATAAAATAGTATTGAATTATTCAAAAATATTTCTGACTTTTTCCTAAAGAGGAGTATATAGTTTTGTATTATTAAAATTTATTATTATTTTGTGCTGTATTCAATTTTTAAGTTAAGATTTCATTGAATTAACTTTACTAATGATTAATTAAATTACTTCTTAACACAAATACAAATTTGTTTTTATTAAAGTATTTTTTTTGTCTTCCTTTTCAATAAGTTTGCAATTTTTGACACTTTGTATTGAAACGAATGGAATAAAGAAATATAAGAGTTATTTATCATTACTTTTTCGCTCATTTTTCATATACAGTATAGTTTAGAGAGATATATGAGATTATTAGACAGATTTGACATAAAGTAAAGGCATTTTAGTATAACTTGTTTCAGATCTGAAGCCTCGCTGTCTAAGTGTTATTCAACTCTTTTGCGAACAATTTGTGTTTTGGTTGACTTACGGCATAGAGACCGACGATAAGCACTATCGATGAGACAACGGTCGCCAGCGATAGGATAAGCATTGAAAGCGAGGCCGAGAAGAGTGCTGTCGAATGGCATCCATAAGAATGTCGTTTAGAAGATAAGGTTAGATCGGAATAAAGGCGAATAAGAAGAAAAGATATTATACTAAACACTTAAGTATTGTAAGACGAGATGAGATAAAGTGAGAATTGAAATGAAAATGAATGCAATTCTTTCACTGCTATTACTGTACTGTACTATCAATAGTACAGTAGTGTTGGTATTGAATACAATATTCTGTCTCTTTCTCTACACTCTGTCATACATTAGATTCTGTTGACTGCTCTGTGTTTTAAGCCATTCTATCAAATCTATACATTTAATGCATGTCTTCGAGAATTGAATGGAAAGTAATTCAAATAAATTAAGAAATAATGATTCCGAGCCAATAGGCAATCACTTTAAGGAAAGCATTGAGTATTTTAATTAAAATAAAGACAAAATTAAAACTTTTTATATTAGTATTTAAGCCTTACTATCGACTCAAATAGATATTTGATTATTCTCCCTGAGCATTTGAATATATTAATATTATAGACTCCCCTCTGTTCTTTTTAATAAAATATGCATGCATAATTTAATGGATAGAACATAAAATATAATGTACTGTATATTGAGTTACATTTTCAGAATAGAAATGTTATATTAAAATAAAAATAACATTTTTTAAAATTGTATTCAAAAAATCGATACGAATAATGATTTTTCTGAAATATAATGTGTGATATAGTTGACTGATTGTGAAAGTGTCACATTTGGTTCCATCGCACTTAAAAATGGGTGCATTGAACTAATATGACAAAAAAAATTGAAATTTATAGAAGACCTGGTTGTTTGTAGACTGTATTCACATGAAAGGCACACGTCGTGAAGATTACTGTATAGAATGCCTGCAAAATAATAAGTGAAAAATATATTATATTTTCCGTTCCTATGATTAATGAAATTTATTTTAAATGGATATCAATTTTTAACAACAGTTTATTGACTGAAAATGTTATTATTTTCTTGAAAATAGTTAAAATGTATATAAATTCTAAAGAATAATGAAATGCTTTTGTAATACAGTCTTACGAAACAGAGATATAGTTTTACAATAAGTTTATTCATAAAAAAAATTTAAAATTCAAAAGTTTCGGCACAAGAAATATATTGATAAGAATTCAATTTTAATTAAAGATCTTCTTTATTATCATAATATTCAGTGATATATTCGCAAAATTTATAATTCTTATAGAATTAATAGATTTAAAAATAAATTATTTAAAGCCTATTCAATAAGTTTTATTAAAATTGAAGATTAATCTAAAGTATGTAAAAGAATTAAAAGATTTAAAGATTTGTTTGACATTAAGTATTAAATAAAATGAATATAAGTTAAGAAAAACTAAAAATTTAAAAGATTTTTGCAAATAATTTTTAACATTAATTATGTCAAGTGAATAGAAAATAAGTTCAATAATACCAGTCCTCGAAAGTCAAAGTTTTTCAGCAAAACTTTTGATAAATTGTGTATTTTATTATAGTTTTATTTTTTTTGAATTATGTCTCAAATATTTGGGTTAGTATTGTATTAATACAGTCTATGTCTAGAATATGAGTATTATTATTATTATTATTATTATAGGACCTTTATTGAATATCAAGTTACTTTATATGCTTTTATATTCAATCCTAATATATTATTTGCTAACTTAAATCTTTCGAAACCATAGATGAGCAAGCTCATTAAATCAAGTGATCATATTTTTTGCTAAGTTCTTGAAAATGTATATTATGAGGAACTGTATGTTAAGTGGTTAAAAATATCAAGAACATAATTTTATTGATTGAATATAAGCTAAAATATAAACTCACCTGTCAGAACTTGTTTTCGAATACTGTAGGAAGGACAATTTTCTGATTCACGCCTTTGTAAATATTTAATGTTTACTAATATTAGCATTTATACAATGAAAAGTACCTTTATTGTGAAATTTCTGATGAAACAGTCTCATTTATTGGTTTAACGATCCATCAGTTTGATCTGGACCATCTGAGGGAGCCTTGAGCAAATATTTATATATTTCTATTCCTAATGTTTATCTTCTTTTGTTAAGCTTTAAACTGTATTTGAAATCATTTCTATTTTCTATAATTATCTTCTAAGAGAATGCATGAGTGGATGAAAATGATTGAGACATATATTCCTCGTTATATTTGATTCAATAAAAATATGTACTATTTATTGAATACGATTCACATGACTGGAGACTGCTTTGAATTAACAATAGGATCAGTCGAATAATGAAGTGAAGATCAATTCCTATATTTATATTATTTATGTACAGTATCTCTAATAAGTGTGGAATACAGTGGACCTAATCAGCAGTGAATCAGTTCTTGTGTTGACTCCAAATAATATATCAATTCTTAACTTAATTAGTATTAAGTCGAGGAATGTCTTAACAACATAGCTGTTAGTTCGGCCGAACTGTTAGCTTCACTTATAATGCTAACGAATCGTCTTTGGATCGACACTTTGAATCAAAACTTGATCCAGGATGACTTTTCCTACAATTCCAAACTTTTATGATCACTGTGCTTATGTGCCAAAGACCTGTATTATACTTACTATTAATATCTTAAATATTTATTTGAGCAAGCTCAATCTATTAACCATTTATACAGACTGTACAAAACACTTATTTACTTTAAAAACAATAAATGTCTTCATTTATATTCCTCTCAGTTCTGCAAAATATGTTTGATATCAATGCCAACAAATTATAAACAGTTTGAAAGCTCTATCAATCGAATAAAGCTGACTGACCACAGGTCAGAGGAGGAAACAGGAGTTCTTTGCCATATATGGTTTCAACACAGAGATAGGCAATGGGGGCACAGGTGGGGGTAACCCCCTGTGATTTTGGCTGACACCCCCCTCTGATTTTCGATGATTTTGCGGAAAAACTCGAAAATGAGGCACTTTTGGGCGAAAATTGGGTCATTCATTGTACCCCTTTTGGCAAAATTTTGGCTTACTCCCCCCTGTCGTCAGACCCATTGCCTATCTCTGGTTTCTACAGCTTATTGGCTGAACACACGATTTAGGCATAAATTAGTACTGAATAGCTATAAGTTTACGAGAGATATAACATTAATATATATAGCCTTTCCTTCTATACGTAAGTTCTCTCCAATCGATTCGATTAACCATTTTTTGTGTTCAGACAATAAGAAAATAATTGCTGTCTGTCTGGTCAACACATTGTTATGACATATGATCTCTGCTGAGAAGCAGTTGTATTGAATCGATTGAATAAGATTTACACAAAATGAACAAGCTCAATACAGCTTAATAAGTTAACAGATACAGCCTCTGAAGAAATATTAAGCAATATTTGCACTTGACTTACAATTGTATGCATTCAATGCGATGGATATTCTCAACATTGATGATGAGGTAGTCTCACCCATATTAACTTGTCCATTCATATCACATATTTTTAAAAAGGGTTAAAATGAGTGAATTTTAGTTATAATTCAAAGTGAATGTCAAAACAGAGGGAGAGAAACTTCTACCCATTTAAGCCACCTTGACCATCCCTACATTTGAGATAACTTTTGAGAAATATTGTCCTATAATTGAGCCGATTGTTCACTATTATAATGAGATAGGTCATCTCTGCTCATTATTGATATTTATTTATTGTTGCTTGAGGTCATTTACTCAACTTTCATGTAATCATAACAAAAATCAGTGATAGGCAATGGGGGTATAAGGGGTATACCCCCTGTGATTTTGGCTGAATCATACCCTCTCTATTTTTCGGTGCTTTTGAGGAAAAAACAAAAATGGGGCACTTTTGCCCCTCCAAAGTGATTCATTGTACCCCTTTTGGCAAAACTTTTTGGCTGTCGCCCCCCCCTGTCGCCATTTCCTATCTCTGACTAAAATATAATTATTAACTAATTCTTAATCAAATTACGAAAACATGTTTAAAATTATTGATAAATAAGTAATAATTTTATTGCATTTGAGTTAACTTCGTTATAAAACGCATCTGAGATAACATTAATTCAATTATCTGTATATAAGTCTTATAAGTAATTTCCTGAATTGCTCTCTATTTTTATAGTTCTGATCATTTATTTATTTTTTTTCAGTTATTCCGGTCATTAATGTATGTCTGGTCAGTATTCGATATATTATTTTTTCTTTGAAGAAATATTTTCTTAAATTTTTATTATATATAAACATCGATTAAATTCAGTCATAAACTGAAATGATTTTTGAACATCTTTTGACATATTTCTGGTCATCAATGAAGATAACTATTACTGTAATATAATTTAAGTAAAAGTCAAATAAAAAATCAAACATTAAAACCGATTTAAGTTTTGAAAATAATTGAAAGCGATTTATAATTTAACAGAAAAATACTTTTAAAACATTTGTCACATTTCGTAATCAAAAGCTTTTAGCGTCAATTCAAATGTATTTTCATTAATAATTTTCACAACAAATGCATAAATAATACGAATTCTAAGCGAATATTACTTGAATTTTGTGTGAAATTTGATTTTAATATTTGCCTGAATTGTTCCGAAAAATAATATATTGATTCAATTTTTGAACTCAAATGAAATTATTCTGCTATAAAAAAATAGTACTGTACCCTGCACATTCTTTCTATTTTATTTTCTCCAATTATTAGCCAAGAATTATATAATTTATTTATTTTTTTATTTAATGAACTATTTTATAGCAAACTATTAGTAAAACATTGTTTTCACAAAAATTGCTTTTTAATCGATTCACGTGTATTGGGTTGGGTTTGATTGAGCACAGCATCGATGAAGAGAGGTTATTATCAAATACTGCCATGCTCAAGTCATCCGGATAAAGACCATTCGTTTTCCGATCGATTTTTCCATTAAGTTTATAAAATGTGGTCCAAATCCTTCTAACTATACATAAATTCTACAGTAGTAGCTTTGACACTCCTAAAGGTCATACCTTTCCTGTACATCACTGGCCACATCACAGCTCAGGTTATAAATATTGTAAATTTTCTAAAACATATTTAATGCAAATCTTCGTATAAATATTCAAACGATATACAGTTATGGAAATAACTAAGTTCCGTTGATTAAACTTGAATAACTTTTGAAGGGCTCATTCGATTTTCAATCTGTTTTCAGCAATTTGTAGTCAGATAATTGCCATTTTATAAAATTACCCCAATGTATAGATAGTAACATGGAAGGTACCTTGAATGAGCAACAAAAATATACATGGTGTGCCCAGGTTATCCTTTAACTTATACGATATTGTCATATAGCAATCCGACTTATTTTTTTACGAGGATTACGAATATCACAATGAAAATTTTTTGACTTGAATACTTTTTGAGTTATTCCATTACGAAATCAGAGAATTTTCAAGTTTGAATGAAGAATTCTCTTGAACTATTCAAGATAGAAAAATTATGATTACATCATGTGAAACTAATATCAAGGCACTACAAAACCTGAATAAAGTTTCCATATATCACGCCAAAAATTTCTCCTTTAAATAATAGGTCACGTAATTTATGAAAATATTCTCCAAGTTTTGTAGCGCCTTGAATGTAGTTTCTCATTATGTAATTAAAATTTTTCTATCTTGAATAGTTCAAGAGAAATCTTCATTCAAACTTGAAAATTCTCTGATTTCGTAGTCAAATAACTCAAAAAGTATTCAAGTCAAAAAATTTTCATTATGATATTCGTAATCCTCGTGAAAAACTGAATCGGATTGCTATATGACAATATCAGATAAGTTAAAGAATAACCTGGGCACACCATGTATATTTTTGTTGCTCATTCAAGGTACCTTCCACTGTTACTATTTATACATTGTGGTAATTTTTTAAAATGGCAATTATCTGGCTACAAATTGCTGAAAACAGATTTAAAATCGAATGAGTCATTCAAAAGTTATTCAAGTTTAATCAACAGAACTTAGTTATTTCCATAGCTGTATGTTCGTTCGATCATTACGTGGAAAAAACTTTGTACTGAAATATATTTTTAGAACAAATTCATAAAAATTCTCTCATTTATAAAAAGTTTTTTTCTAATATTTTATACGTTTTATTGTCTTCGGAAAAAATATGAATTTTTATGAAACATAAATAAAATCATATTTGTTTAGAAAAATAATAATTAATTTTATATATTCTTGATAATCAAGTTATTCATAAAATAAATGTAGAATATTCTCAATTTTAATAATATAATAGAATTCAAAATTAATTTTATTTTAAATAAATTTATTTGACATTCAAATGAAATTTTTTATATATTCTTCTCTTAATGATTAGAAATTTTTTATTGAAATTCAAAATAATTTATTTTATAAAATACTAATTAATTTAGTGATAATTAAAATTAAAAACTTTTGCGACTTATTTTTAGATATTTTAGAATAAGTCATTCATAAGGATTAAGTACAGGGCTTCTCATAATAGACACCTGATTTGAAACTTAAACTACCAAAGAGAACTACAAGGTGTGCAATATTGAAATTGGTCTTATTTGAAAAAGAAATTGTGGGGTTAGATAAAAATTTTTGAAATATTTGCCTTGTAAAATTCAATGAGCTAGATTCAAAAATACTTGATTATTCACTTTTCAATTAAGCATATGATAAAATTTGCGTTCAATTCGAATAAAATGAGCTTGCTTTCAAATTTGATTATTGTTTAAAAATATGATAATTCAAATGTGAGAATTCGATTTTTTTTTAAATAGCCCCTTGAATTACTCAAGGATATTTTCATATATAATTTCTATCAAGCTCCCCAATATTCTTCTTTCAAACAAGACCAGTCTCAATATTGTAATCCGTGTAGTTTTGTGTAGTTCAAATCAGTGGCCTATTTTAATAAGCCCTGTATATGAAAAGTTATTCTAATATAAAGTTAATAATATTTCCTTTCGGTGGACACCGCAGAGCCTCTGAGAATGGAGACCGAGTTATTGTGCTACGCGTCTGAGACACAGAACAGGTGACGGACTCATTGCAATCACAACATTTTCCCCTTTGTGTCAAGTCATCGTTCACCCGCTGAAAGTCGTAAATTCTATCCAGTTGGAACGCTCCGGGTTCTAAATTTTATTATGTATTCACAAAATTATTTTGATCTCAACTTTTGTGTTAAAAGTTTATTTCATTTGAACTGATATGAAGTGTCACCGAAAGCACACATTTCTAACACTGTCTGTAAATATGCCTCACTTTATAAATCCTGTTTAATCACAATTGTCAACTACCTAATTTTTCTTAATTGAATATTATTCGAATTTAAATACAACCAAGATCAGTTAAAATAATTTCTTATATTGTTAGGATCAGGTTCATACATCAATTATGCAGTATTTGAGGTGGACTTTCTCAAATTGTACCTTGCAACAAAATAAAACCTAAATTGTACTGAATATTAAATTGTGAATTTTATCTAGATATGATATTGGCCATGTCTTATCCTATGATGACGAAATATCATAAGAAATAATACTTAATATGCTTTTAATTACATTTAATTAAATAACTGTTAAATGTATAATAAGTTTATAGATTTGTAATTAGGTTTTGTGTTTCGGAGACATCACTACAAATGTTGTCATTTTATATGCATTTCTATATTAACGACAATAAGTTGAGAAATAATATTACAGTTCAGATGTGGTCTCGTATTCGACAAAACAGAACAATATTTTAATAAATTGAACTAAAAATTGTTGTTTTCATTAAAACTTATAAAATAATTATAAATCAAGATTTTTGAAACCAAAATGATCAAGATAACATTGAATAAGAAACTTATTGCAAACAGCTTATGCACTTTGGGTTGTATTTACCAAATGATCCAGGTCAGTTTGATATACTTTGCATACGAGACGACAACTAATGTTAAGTATGAAAGCGAACCAATAGTTTCATTGCCGGCAATCACTGTCTGTTCGCACAAAACATTTTGGATAAGA
>JAQIWA010002549.1:0-12984 GCA_034693305.1 Eueremaeus valkanovi | reverse complement strand
ACCTGTCCACGGCTGTTAACCAAGACGGCCACAGGTCTTGCTCCCCTAAGTGTGTGTATGCGGTCGCCTCAATATTAAAGAATTCTTTTTTTCCATTCTTTTCTGTAACAAAATTGATAATAATATACATATTATTATAACTAATCGAAAAATTTTAGTTCAAGTATTCAATACTTATAGTCATGAGAACAGAATATTCTTATATATTATTCATCTAATCATTATATTTGTAAAGAGATTTAAAGTCGAAATGAATAATAGAGGAAATTATTGAAGTGTATGAAAGAGAGAATTAATCGAAATCTTTATTATATTCTTTAGTTTTTTGTTTTACATTGCAATCTACAGAATATTCTGTACAATAAGACTAACTTATATTACGGAGTGATAAATGAATAAAAAGAAATAATAGATTAGTTGAGAAGAGACCTCAAATGTCTTTAATTAGTTGATTCAATTGAGCCGAACACTAAAGAAGGACTAAGTCTTCGACAGAATATTTGAGAATAAGAGAGAAAAAGTAATTTTGTCTTTAAATTTTAATTTTATTTATTGTTATATTAATGAAAAATTATATATTTATGAAAAGCGCTCGAATATGAGCTCTACTGCGCTTAATATTCTGTATAATTTCATAAATAAATATCAATTCAAGAATTTAATTAAAAACAAATATCTCCGACAAATCATAGAATATTTAGCGCTAACTATATTCAAGTTGTTTTTTCAATTCAGTGATTTCTCAGAAGAGTTTTGAACTGAAAATTCTTTATTCACAAAGAATTTCAATTCTTATTTATTTGGTTTTCCATATATTTCTCAGTAAATGAAAGAAATCTTTGAATTCATTCCTAATCTTTACTTTTCACGTAATTCTCTCTATTTTTTCAGATTTTTTTAATATAATGAAAAAAATTTAAGATTATGTAGAAATTCAGAATAAATCGATTTTTTTCTATAAATAAAGTTTATTTTAGCCTATTTTATAAAACATATACATTAACTAAAAGGAGAAAATTTGTTACGAAATGAGAAAAAAGAGAGAATTATTATATAATAAGTTATTTAAATATTTTTGTTCATGAATTTTATGCTTTGCTATTAACAAAAAATTTATTAGAAGAGAACAAAACATATGTCTATTTTATTATACATATAATCATTATATAAATCATTCAAATCCAATATTAAGCAAATAAATAGACTTATAATTCACTAAAGAATGCCTTAAATTAATTAAATACTAAATTAAAGATTTAGTGAACATTGCGAACAGAATATGGTTTCAAAGAGAACGACACAAATATATATTCATTTATTTAAATATCAACAATAAGGGCAAAGAAATAAATCCCAATCAAAAAGAGTTTTTATTACTTTATTAAATCCATTGCAAAAGTTAGCTATGAATTAATTGGCTCTGAATTACAGTATTTTGAATGCTTTGCAATAATCGCATGACTTGAATATCATATTCAAACTGCAAATGCCTTTAATTTTGTGACCGGTTGTGACAGAATAGTAGTGTAAATTAAATTTATCCCTCAATTGTCTCTGGCTATGAAAAATTATCTTATTTTTTGTGCGCCTAAACACAATTGATAAGTGAGAGTGGAGTAAACGGATCGATAGCCATAAGCAAAACAATGGCTAAATATTACAATATTGCCATTGGATTGCTATGACTACAAAATATTGTTTATACTGCACTGTATTCTTATCACATATACAGGAATATAGCCCTCATATACTGTATGCCAGAATATAAGCTCATTCTGTGCGCCTCTAATGGCCACACAGTTATCATTCAGAAGGCGATTAATGTCAAGTGTTTTGCATTTTATTTGCCAAAAAAGTTATCTCTAATCCCACACATGCTATGAGTCCATACGGTAGAGACAAATGTTGTCTTTTAAAGAAGAATTGGACAAATATTTTCACACAAATGCCTGTTATTGTGATTAAATTGGAAATAAAATTCAATTTAAATTCATAGCCAGTAATAAAACATAAATGAATTTTTAAACAATTTATTTTGAATTATAAATTGGGTCCAAAAACACAATTATTTTTATTGCTTTGTTTTTCAATTTATTGATTTTATCCGAATAAATGATGTGTACGTAAAATGAAAGATAAGGAGAATTTTAGAGATAAAGTAAATATATTTTTATCCCTTATGTAATAATATTGCAGTCAATCAGAAAACTTATTAATTTAAGGTCGAATAGACTGAACCAATTTCTTTGCAGAATAAAGATTAAATGCAATCAATCATGTGTTCAGACTTTGTCTCTTCTTTTTCGATATTATATATTTGAAAATTCAAGACATTCAACAACTCGTTGAGAAATTTCTCGATTGGATAGAAGAGTATTGTATATACAAAATAAAAGTATTGTATATTATATAAGAAATGCGGGCTTTTGTTGACAAAAATTTTTGAGAAAAGAAAAAACAGAACCGATTTAACGGCACAAATAGTATAAATAGTTCTTCACAAACAATTCGGGAACAGAAGAGTGAAAAGAAATCAAATATTTAGTCCAACAAAAGATAGGAATATAGAGATGAGTAGAACTCAAGCCTTATTTCTGTATTCTCTCAATCCATTTAAGCACTACTTATTTCTATAGTATTTCACTATATTTTCTGCCATAACCACGATATACATGTATGGGTCGGTTCAATGAGATTGGACATTTAAGATTTCACCTTTTCTAACTGAAACAAGCAAGATGTTCCAAAATATTTATTAAAGCTTCCAAAATGAATTAGATAAGGTAGAAATCAAAATAGTAATTTTGTTCAAGCACATTTCTGAATTGGGGTTTAATAACCAATCCTAGAACCCCCTTATCGGTGCTTATCCCTGATATTCTGGTTGATATATACACGTATTTTATTTGCAAAAGTTTAGAAGAGTTTTATCCAATAAGTTCTTAATGTATTCATTCAATTGAATAGATATTGAGAGAACCGATGCGTGTATTTCGTACAAAAAATATTGTATTTTTCTCTTTCTTTTCTCATTACAAACAAATGTGAAAAATATTCAGTGAATCCAATTATTTATTGATAGACTAACCAATGATTTGATTCATTGAATAATTAAGAGAAGACCTGAATGCTATGAATAGAGTATTGGATATAATTCTCATTTATCATAACATAATCAATAGAGTCGAGAGAACATACACTTAAATACATATATTTTTCTATTCGTATATACGGTATATAACACTTCTTATCCATCAATGTGTCAAAAAGTGAACAGATAGTGAGGGAAAGGGAGTGAAGTATCGGAATGTTGTGCCACACTTTTTTCGTACACTTATCTTAAGATTAATGTTAAAAATTTTTCTTCTGTTCAAACATAAACTTATATCAGAATTGAAGCACTTTTTCATTTTTAGTGAAGAATATATATATATATTTAATACAACACTCTTTTCACTACAAAACTGACAGTTCTTTAAACTTTTTGCCATCAGATGATCGAAAAACGCTTTGTATTTAGTATTTCATTCGTAGACAATGAGAGACAGAAAACCTGTGAAACTAACAAATAATACAATACAGAAGATCTCGTATTACAGAAAGTTCTTCAGATTCTTCTTCTGCTTCTTATCTTAAGTTGTAGTTAAGGCAGAATTTTTCGCAACATTTAAACTGGTTTTTGATGTTTGAGTAAAAAAGTTGTAAAACTCTTGTGAAAAGAGAAAAATAACAATAATTTGTGCGTAATTTAGCGACAACTGAGTAGTCATTAATGTTTGAAAAGCAGAACTCAATCGATCGTTAAATTAATTATAAGCTTTATCTTCGAAGATAGGCCTCCAGTCTCTCATCTGTGCAGTCCATACAGTATGAGAGCACAGACTGGGTTTTTATTAGAGTAATACAGAGATAAAGAGCCTTTGATTAATCCCTAATAAGGAACAAACTGTCAAATCCATAAATTGTATCAAATAATGAGATTCATTGGCTTTTTATACGCAACAAATAACATAAACTTTTACTACTCTTTGGCCTTACAGTTGCAACTGTAACACAAGTCTTGTGCGGAGTCCGAGTGAGTTATACAAGAGATTAAGGTTTGCATTAGTTCTCCAATAAGATAGAAATCGATGTGTTTTCACATTACATATGTTCCCAAAATCATTCTCATCTCAACAACAAAACAAGAAAACATTTTTATATTTATATATTATACGCAAAGCTTACTATTTATAGTCCAATATATTTCATGTTTAATAACAAATATTTTAAAAAATCTATAATTTATTTATAGTTGAAAAATATGTTTTAAACATTTCGAAAATATTCTGATTAAGTAATAATAATTGTACAAAGCTCATTTAAACGAATTCATAATATTGTGAAATATTTCATATCCAATGTATTTTTCAAAGCTATAAATGTTTGAAGTATTATAAAGGGATTAAAACGATCTCATAATACATAGAATCGATTTCAAATGAATTCATATTTGTTCAAGTAATTTGTTATGCCTTTTAAACTAGATAGAATTTATAATTTATATGAAAGCCAGTGTTCATGTCATCAATTGTATGATAAGGTGGCAAAAATTAATTTTTGTTTTAAACTGTATTTGAATAAATTGATGAAATAATATACGATTAGGTATTAAATAGTAATTTGTTTATAACTTATAAATTATAAGAATAAGAGTTAAAGTGCAGTGAAGTTGAATCGATTGAAACATAAATTAGTATTTGATAGTCTAAAATAAGCCCAGCTCATTATTAACTTGGTTTCTGTAAATAGAAAAGTAAACTTTGAATAATTAAATTGAACCAAAAGGCGTGTATTAACTAAATTAAAACAAAATTCAACTTTAAGTTTGAAATTCTATGTAATCTAATAAAAAAAAGCGAAGAAATAGAAGTAAAAGCACTTAAATATAAATTGAATAGAAAAACAAAAATAATTAATTAGAGAATAAATAAATAGAGAATTTTCAATCAAAGATAATAATTGAATTAACAAGGTATGATTAGTGAGAATTCCTATCATCTCATCTTCAATGCTATAGAGGAGAGGAATTTGAAGTAGAGATTGGACGAGAAAAATGATGACAACAGAGAGAAGAACTCTTTCGGAACTTTACTGGCATTGTTCACCTCATATGCCAGTCAGACAGTCAGTTCAGGCACTTTATCAAAACTCAATAAGTTAGGAGAGATAGGGATAGAGAGGGAGAGGAGAAGGGCGTAGAGAGAGAGAGAGAGAGAGACTGCAGTGCAGGCAAGCAATCGAGAGATAGATTACTCGTATAGACACTGAGCCAGAGATGAAAAAGTGACTTCTCTTTCGTCTAATTATGTTTATATGATATAAAAATTTGCTGAACAACAGAATATCAGTGCATCCATGAAATTGTTGTGCACTTTCCTATAACACAATCAATTAGTTTCTCTATAAATATGAATTTTCTTTATATATTATACTTTATATTATTTGCATTATATTCGCATATTTTTTCATTTATTACGTGTATTATCGTTGAAATCATTAAACTCTATGCACTATATGTTTGCGTTTTGAAAAAATAATTTTCATTATTATTTAATTCTTCTCTTTTTTTTATGAAATACTTATTTATGCAAAAATGGAAGAAATGTTTCGTGACTTTAGTTTGAAATATAATTTTTTTATTAGCCCTCTCTTTCTCACACTAATGAGCCGTTGAATATATTCTGTGCCCTAAATATTATACAGAATTTTGATGAAATTCTATGCATGAAAACTAATTTAGTTTAGAAAATATACAATTTTTCTGCACTGTTTCTATACTATTTTTATAATTAGCTAGATGATTCTCAACTAGATAATTACAAAAATAGAAAAATATATACTTTTGAATTGAATAATACTCTGTAGTATAGTATGGCTTTCATTACTGAGAAGTAGTAAATCTGTATAAACAGAATAGAAGTGAATATTCTGTAAGTTTTAAAAATAAATAATTTAAATCAAACTTTTATATAACACTAAGGCTTATAGGACTGTATGACACAATCGAAATCAAGTATTCACCGCTCATTAAAGCCCTGCTCAGGTCAATCATCATTAACTGTTAATTTGGTTAAAACGTCCAAAAAGTCTTTTGAGTCAAAATTAATTGAAAAAACTCTTGGAATATATTCAATAGTAAATGAATGGAAATAAGAATTCAGTGAATATAAGAGAGAGAATGAGAATGTGTTGGCGAATGAAATTTGGAGTGAAATCTGCAAATGATATCCCATTCCTTCAACTATTGGTTTAGCTTTTATTGCAATTGACATTAGAAAGTCATTATGCAATGCAATGTCAGACCAAATGGAGAAACAATCAAACCGTGAATAAAGGTCTTCCTTCGCCATCCAGACTCAATTCTTTCTCTTCCACTCTGTTTTAAATTTCATTTATCATAAAATATATCTAATTTAATAGTTTTTCTTTCAGACTATTTTCAATATATTCCCGAAAAGAATTTTTCCCTAATTTTCTGCCTTTCTTTCAATTTTTTTTATATAAACTTTTGCATAATATTTAAATAAATGTTTGCATACATACGATATTGTAGTCTCTTTAGGAATCAATATCAGATATAAAACGACTTGACTTCGATTTTTTTTCATATATTTGCTCTGTTTTACTACAGGATTGGTATAAAATTGTAGGAAATAGGAGAACAGAAATTTGTATTTGCATTAAACCAATAATTTATGTCAAATATGTTTCAGAAGTTTTTGTTATTATTATTCTGTATTATAAATAGAGTTGACTTTACTTTAGAATATCTTTACGTTTTATTTATTGATAAATGATTTTCGAAAACTTTTTATTATCAATACATTTAACATAAGATTATTAAATACAGAAATGTTTAGTAATTTATTCGTATTTTTCTCCCTTTAACTTAATTTTCTAATAATTATTAATTTAATGAATAAATATCTCGACATTAAGTAATAGACAATTATTATAATAAATTCTGTGTTATATTCAGTGATCGTACGAAACGAATATTTAATTTAATAGACAAAACTAATTGTGATGTCAATTGAATTTTGTATAAAAGAGTCATTAAATTGTGTTATTATAAATGTATCCCCGGCTATATTTTAAGAAATGTATATAATTATATGAATTGTGATAATCATAATCATAATTAATGGTTCTTCAAAGGGCTTAACCATTAGTTTAGATAATTTTCTTTTATATTCAATATTAAATTGAATTAAATATTCGTTTGCTTTTAAACTATAATTTTATCTGAAAATAATTTTAAGTCACATATAATTTATTGAAAAATTATTTAAACTGAAAATTTTCCAAATCTTCAGAGATTTTCTGTTTTTGGAAAAGCATTTCTCAGATCCGTTACAAACTTACAAAGTATTTCAATTTTCTATCGATACAAACATTTCATTTATAACGAAATTGAAATTTAATGAAAAATTGAATAAAAATCTCATTCTTTTACTCATTTATTTATAGTTTCAATAGTTATATCTGAAGTTGAAATGTTATTAATATTTATTTTAGGGGTAAATTCAGTTTAACAGATCAATTGGTTGGGCTGTTCGGCTCAGTTACTGTCAAATTTTCGTTAATTATTGTTTATTAATTGTCATAAGTTAGGAGAATAGGAGTCAGACATCAAATGAGTGTTTCAATTAGCGAACAATGAATTATTAGCCAACATATGCTGCGATTGAACAAAGAGTCGCATAGATTGGAGCAAAGTATGTAATTTCGGACATATATGTAGTCAATACAAATACAGTCGAATCCATTAACGGATTGGTATTGAAATAGACCACAGAATCGAGTGGAAAGACAAACAAAGACACAGTCTAGAGAAACAGTCTATCTGTCAGTTTTGCATTTCCCCTAAGATGTCAGAAACTCATCCGAGTATATAATTGGTTGTGTCTGTCTCTGGTCTTCTAATTTCCATAAAGAATATTCCGATTCTATAGTATTCACACGAATATAAAATGTTATGCTTTTGATCATAACTGCCATAAATGTGTTCGACTGTATCGATACAACTGAAGACAGAATTAAATGCAAATGTTTTTAAAGCAGATTTAAGATTAAATCATAAACATCTGTTTGGATCTGAATTTTACGACAGGTTTGGAGAGAAAGAGAAGACATTTTTTATTCATAATATTCCGAATCCTCTGATGAATGACTGGATTCATAGATACATATAAAGAAAATTCTTGGGATTTCGAAATATTAAATATATTCAACAAAAGAGTCAAAAAAGAGTAGAGAAGAGTAAAGTCAAGTGAATATAAAGTCCTTTAATATAAAACTGAAATTCTTTTCAATTGATTTTTCGATTCATTTCAATAGAGATTTAAAGTAAATATTACGTAAAATAAGAGAAAAGAAACAAAAAAAATACATAAAAATATATCAAAAAATAACTTTTATAATAATGTTCTCAAACAAAAGGAAAATATACGATAAGACGAATAATTTTTCTTATGCATGAATTTGTAAGAAAATACATAAAAATATTAGTTAACTATTCACTGGAAATAGTATTTTATATAATATTTGTTTGACTCGACTCACGACTGTTGCGCTAAAAGACTGAATGACTTAAATATTCAGATAACGAGTAAGAACTGCCTGCAACTGGAAATAAGGCCGAACTCAATGACATTGGATATATTGGTCGTTAGGATTAAAGTAATTCTAACTGTAAGACAACTATTGAAACAATGATCATAAAAGTGCAGACAATCAGAGGATATGCAGAAAGAAATGCAGTCGTACTGAATGTCAGCACTGCTAGAATATGAGAACGATTAGAGAGGTTATAATCATAGGCACAGTTAGCAAATGAGATGTTCATATGCATTGAGTGTCGATCTAAAGACAGATAAGTCGAATGCGAATTCTTGTCTTAAGTTTAGGTTTAGTTTTCATTAGTCGAGAATATTCTTCTCATCTCTGCCTCAAAATGGGATTCACTATAAATGCAGTCAAACTATACTGAAGAGTGATTTGACGTAAACAACACCAGTGATTAACCCGGGGCTAAGGCTAACTGTGCTGTTGTTTAATAAAGAAGAAGAGTGTAGTGGAAGGAGAAGTAGAAGATGACCAGAAATACAAGAATGCAAAATAAAATCTGATGGATCACATGCAACCAATTGTATGTCTTCACTCATTTATATTGTATGAGACATAAAAATAAAACAAAAACTGAATAATAATTTTTAAATCATATAAATTATTCAAAAGGACAGAAAAATTGAATAAATTTGTTGAAAAAAGTCTAATATTTTATGATTTTATATATTCGAACAAAACATTAACATTAGTTATAAAAACGATTTACAGTAATATATAAAACAATTCTTATTCTGGATTTCATTAGTAAATTAGTGATTATACAGTGTGTGCGCCAGTACTGGTAGTTAAGCTAAATATAATCAGGCAGATTGTAATCTGATGTACAGAATTTTCGGTAATTATTAGTTAGTTTTAGCACATTTTTAGGTCAAACTGTTTGTTATGAGAACCCAAATACTGGAAAAGTATTTCTAAAATAAATACATCGAAAGCAATAATTAGCTCTTTATTCGTAAGCCATTCGCTAATAATAATCTGAGCGTTCATTATATTTAACTCAAAAACCTTTACATTTTTTTGTCTTCATTTACTGAATAATTATTTCGATGATATCATATGAAGCGCATACAGTATAAGCACAGGGATCTAATCTACGTTATATAAAGATCGAAAGATAACTAAATATAATATTTCTAAAAACAACTCACATTCGATACGAGTATAATAAGAAAAACAACAATTTTCAACTGAAAGCCTATATGTTGATCAAAAACCCGCACATTTTAGTCGTAAAGATATGAAAAGTATTTTGTGTTTAATTAAGAAACCACTGGTTTATCATCAAAATAGAGAAATAGTTTATCGAAAACTATTGGTCCATAAGAATAATGGAAACTAAAGTGAAGAGAAAATAAGAGTCAAAGAAAATGTAGAGAATTGGAGTGAAGACAAAAAATATGTGCAATAGTTTTGGAGTGACCTATAATTTAGATTCAATAGTTTGGGGAAAGAATGAAAGCTAACGAAAATGTTGTAATGATTGGAACACTATTAGGACAACACTAACAGTGAAACTAATGTTAGACTTTTGTAGTTATAGTAATAGTGGAAACAGTTTTAATGCAATCGATTTATACAGTTATACAGCAATACAGTAGTCCTGTAGTTCTCTTATGGCATACATTCGCTTCGATAGAGAGATCACTGTATTCTTGACTTTTTTGAATTACTCCAACACAATGTGCTGTCAATATTGTGCTCACTCAGGATGGCCACAATAGGCCCATTAGCCAGCGCAGTCACATTGAGAATAAATGTGATCCTAATACGAATAAATAAGTAAACTCTGATAAATAGCTCCGAAACTGAAACATATGAGAGTACAGTACTGTACAAGGTTGTCTTTTATCATGTTAATCATTAAAAAAGACTTTGATCAATAAGATTGCATTTAACCTTTCTTATTGAACTTAAAATATTATAAGTAATCCTCTAATATTGATCTGTCTTGAAATGACTTCGAAGTCTGTTCATCCAACCAAACCGCAAAAGATATTAAAGGGGTTTAACCTTGTTCAGTTCATCGCCAATTTTGAACTTAAATCTATAAAATCGGAGACATTGAACACTTGATAGGCTTTGATAGTCAGTCCTAATTATTATCAGTATTTCATAGAATTTATTTCTTATCCAATTTCATTCTTATATTAAAATAAGATTTCGTAATATTTTTAAGAATAATAAATACTTTTATTTCTAATAGAATTTTAGCTCATTTTTGATGCAAAGAAAAAAGAGAAAAACATATTCAGAATATTCTTGTATTCTATATATTTGAGAACTACAGTACAAGCAAAACAGTGTTTTCCACCTTTGCTCCCTTTCCTCTACACTTATATCATATATTGTACAAAGTGTAGAGTTTCATAGGATCGGCAGTAATACCAGAGTTGAATCGATATTGTGTGCAAAACAAGCCAATGAACGACTGAAACGACTGGCCATACGTAAGACATGTAAGACATAGCTGTAGCCAATATTATAGACAGCAATAGACTTTCAGAGCTCTACTCTATTATATGATATGCAGTGAATTGCATTGAACTCCTATTGAATCAAATGGTGGTAAACATCAACTTCTACTTCTATCAGATCCAGTGCTAACCAATAATACACTTAAACTTATTCCATATCATTGTTAAACATGTAATGCATTTATTGAGAAATCCTGTCTTCTCTTCTCTTTTTCCCCTTCAGTAAAGTTTAGTGACTAAACTATAAGCCCTAATAAACCCTATCTTCGCACTCAATGTCGCACAACTTTCAGATGCATTACTTTTCTGGTCTTCAGTTCTCGAACTTCATAATTGATTGAGAGATACGATACAAACGAGAAACAAAACTGTTGACAAAAAGCTATTTTTTATTACACAATTAAATAGTTATTTTCACAGTTAAAGCCTTAGAGTTTCGATCTGTTCATTGTCTAACTCTCTTAGACTGTATTCGAGGCAAACAAAGAATTGGATCAAATAATTTATAAATTATTGGTACGAATAGATGTGGAGCAGAATAAAGACTCTGCAGATTAAAGACTAATATTTTTCATCAATTTTTAAATTCACTCTAAATAGGAGTAAATTATTTGGAAAATACTAGTCAATAGTCAATAGTGAAGCGAATTATTTTTTATCTACTTTTCGGTCTATCAAACCAAATGTCCAAAATAATAAAGAAACAGTGATGGCCAGAGAGGGCAGGCACCAATACCCATACTGTCATGTATTCTCTAATGTTTGGTGTGCTTTAAATTGGATTTGATGTAGATTTCAATTAATTCTGGGCACAATTTTTGTGTCAAATATAACCTTTGAATATATGTGAGTGAATCTGAACATCCCTGACATGCGATACACAATATACAGAATGTATAGAAAGTATAATAAGAGCTAATTCTCTCCCAATAAAAGATTTTTTAAATCCAATTATAGGATAAAGTTTAAAGAAATTGCAATGACGTCAAACAATTGGGTCATTTTTCACATGAATTGTCTACAGAAATAGAATTAATTTAAAATGAAAACTGTTTTGATTATTCAATTTAATGACTTATGTTCTCCAAAATTACTAAAAAACTGAACAAATTATATGCCTTAAGGAAAGAATTATTCTTTTTATGCATTTAATTAAATACATCAGAATTTGAATTTATCAGAAAAAAAGAATAGTTTTTTAATTAAATAAAAACAAGAAATTTCTGGATTTTTAAAATTTTTTTCCTATTCTTCTGAATCTTCTCAACAGAATTTTGAATTCCTGTTAAACCAATAGAATATTCTTTAAAATTATTTTTGATTATAAGACAATTATAATTTGTATTTTATCCATAATATTGTATATAATTAATGTAAAATATATTTCATTTCTGAATGGGTTTATATAGAAATGAGAACTAATGGACAGTAGATATAAAAATTCTCTTTAGAATATGAGATACCAGTGTTTGTGCTGTGATTTAGAAATTGATTCCTTTTTTTGTCAATTAAGTTGTGCAGACATCTCACAAATAGAGAAAATAATAATAAAGAAGTTGTGGTCAAACAATATAACATATTTGGCGGTCATATCGAGTATTGGCTATATCTGTGTCTATGAATCAGGCATACTCATTCTGTTTGTATGGCAGCGAAGCATCCAATAGTATCTTAGGATTATTTGAGCCTTAATTTATAAATTATGAATTATTTGCCATAAAAAGCATTTATCATTTCCTTTGGGTTTATGCGACGAAAGCGGAAAATAATTCTTCAGACACACCAAACCTTAATTAATCATAGAATGAGAGATAAATCGATGAGAGAGAGAGAGAGA
>JAQIWA010002548.1:0-12986 GCA_034693305.1 Eueremaeus valkanovi | reverse complement strand
AAGCAATGAGTCTGTCTTACGAACTAAGATATAATGCAGTAATTATAGGCCAGCTGGCCTAAGATTGCCTTTGACTGATTATAGCAGATGAATGAAATCCTGAGATTGAAAGTTGAGTCAAATCATTCAAAAATGTCCAAATTATTATATTAACCTGGTATTCAGCTTGGGATGACTATTGTCCGAACTGCCGGTGCGATACACATGATTTTATTCCTAATCGATCTTTTAATCATTGACCAATATTGACCTGACACAAATAAAGTGGATGGGAGCGCCAGGTTATACCTCATGCATCACTACTCAGACTCAATTCTAAATGATTATCAATTAGTTCACACTATTGTACACTGTATTGTACACTATTAATAACAGGCCTTAGAGGTCAGTAAATAAATCATTATTAATATCCTATTGTCTGTTCATACATTTATTCAAATGAGACAGGTCACATTATAGGGTAAAAGGTTAATGAAGGCATTATAAGCTATTTTAGTAATCAGACAGAAAATAAATGAGTTGTGAAGAAGAAAATCAAAACCTTTAGACCAGTGATGGGAGGGGTATAAGAAATACACTAAACTGTGAACATGTCATGAATTGTCAACCTAACAATCATATGAAACTCTGAGATTAATGTACTCTTCACTGCCAACACATACTGAACGTGAATGTATTCCTCTGATCAAATTTTCATAGTTTGTACTTGACAAACTGTGTTCCCATTACACTATTTAATAACCATAGCATGAATTCACGTTCATCATGTGTTGGCAGTGAAGAGTACATTACTCTCAGAGTTTCAGATGTTTGTTAGGTTGTCAAATATGTGGTAGAACAGAAAATACATTATATCACACACAGGTCATTTCAAAGAGTTCATTGCTAATTTTCTGTTTTTTCAAATTGTTTGAATTGTCTTATTAGCTCTAATCTACTAAAATTGAATCCCTTCCTCTCTACCCACTCCACACAGTTATGTTCTATACTTGTAATCACAACTTTCGCAATGAGTCTGTTGTATGACATATAAATACATGTATATTGTGTTAAGAGTGGCTCTCAAAAGTGGCTCAGAACCCAATACAGCTTTAGACTATTTTGTTTGCACAGTTCACATAAGTGTGTTTATGTATAAAATTAAAACTAAAAAGTATTCTATAGATTATAGTTAGCCAGAATTGAATTGAGTGTGCGCAAAAACACTCTTATCAGTCCGATGGCTAAGGCTTAATAAAATGGTTTGTTCAGTAAGAGCTAAAGTCCTCTTTTATTAACCTTTAGTCGTCGGACTGATACAAACGTTAGGTTTAGAGTTAGGTGGTTTTCTTAGGTGGTTTGGCGAACGATACTATAGATTATACATCCGCACAATTGAATTCAGAGTCAGCAAAAACACTTTTATCAGTCCGATGACTAAAGCTTAATAAAAGGGAACTTTAGCTCTGACTGAAGTGTGAAGCACTGAACAGAACTATTTTTTTCAGTCAGAGCTAAAGTTCCCTTTTATTAAGTTTTAGTCATCGGACTGATACAAACGTTCGGTTCAGAGTTAGGTACCTTGTTAGGTACTTTTGCGGATAGATACTATAGATTGAGCCTGTCTATATGTCGTCATGCTTATAAGCTACGTCAATCTCATAATCTTGTTGATTTTTATTACTAGAAGGGGTAAACAAACAATAAAATACTACAAAATAATAGATATCCAATGATAACCAAAGATGACCTTTTCGGCCAATTCCAGTGGTATTGGCTTTTGATTACTATAGTTACACATATTAGTGAATTGCAGTCAAAAAAGTTAAAAAGTTATAAGAAGTTTATATTATTTTATTAGAATATTTAAACTATGAATTTGTGATATCTAATTAAAAATAAATATTGCAATACATAAAAATTGCAGAGAAAATCAGCGACTCGTGTGCACACATATCACCCATGCACTGTACTGTACTGTACACATGTGAGATGTATATCCAAAGTGCCAGGCTGTAATTCGGTAAAGGGAGAAAACGTGCTTCAAGTTAGTCCTGGTCCTGTTTCACCCTTTATGGCAAATATCAAGTTATGAACCACCAAGATTCTACTATAAAAAGACCCTGCCTCCCACTTTATCTGCCTGGAACATCATTGCAATTCACGGCAATCCTCGTCATAATCGGGGAAATCGAGAGAATCTTATTTTGCAAATGAATAAAGTGTGAAGGTAGAATATGACACTGGTTAAAACTATGAAATATTTCAGTCTTAATTTTTTATCTTGATTATTTAGCCTTTTATGTATCGAGAAATTTCATGTAGCGTTAAAGCTGAAATATTTCATAGTTTTAAACCACGTCATATTTCACACTTTATTCATTTGCAATACCAATGACGTGGACAGCCGTGAATTGTAATGCCTGGAAAACCGCCGCCATCTTACCCCTCTTAAATTTTCAGGTAAGCCCACCCGACTCGGACTAAGCTCTTCCAAGTTATTCGGTTCAGGAGAAGGAAATTGAGGTAAAGGTATGGCCAAAATAGAAGGACAGGACCACAAAACTACTCCTCTTTATTTGCAAAGAAAAGTTAAAAATTGAGAGTAAGGGTGGACGAGGAATGACCGAGGAGGGTTGATTTATTTATCAAGAATGTGCAAGAAAGGATAACCAAAATACCCTGAGCTTTAATAGTACGAGCGAAACGTAGTCAACTCATTTGGACAGACATTCAAAACAGCAATTAATTTAATCGAAAATTTAACCCAGCGTTGAATCAAACCCACACGTCTGGGCTATTATTAACTTTTCAAATATGACCAATGATCAATTAATATGTATAAAGTACAGAGAAAATGCAGTGAATACTGTACTGTCTATTGGACTGAGGGTCTCTAAGGGTCTGAATATAACTGCAATCTGTTTGTTCCCATTCATGTCATTCCCAGTGCTTTATGTTTTAAGCATTCAATCGATTCTTGGTCTCAACTCTTCTTATTATACTTCTTATCAATTGGAGCTTAAATTCATAATCCGTGTCATTTATGTCTTATATTTTCGATTATCAATCTGTATATAGGACTGAATCTCAACAAAAAAATTAGAATTGTTTGGAATGAAGTGGTTATGAGAGGACGAGAATGTAAGGGTTGGGTAGAAAATGGAGAGAGAGATAGAGTGAGAGAGATGTCTGTTCGGAGTCTTCCTATAATTTATTGCTTACAGTCAGAGCACTGTTCGTCCAATTCTATTGAAGCACAAGTAGTGGTGATCTCTTTGAGCCAAACCTGATTGGTTGGACACATCTTTCCGGTAAAGCCTTATCGTATGTGTGCAGCACTGCATCACATCCGCCAATTCAATGAAAAGCTGCGACAGTTGTCTAACTCTGTGTCCAATACTGTCAACCATTTAATCCTATAAACGACCGCTTATTGTCTCGAATGCACTAAAAATATATAATAAATAAGAGTTTTCTTATAGTTCTCATTGTGTTCTGTGTTTGCAATCGTTGTGTCGTTTCTCATATTTCTTCCATTCTTTGACCGCAACTCAACTTTTGCTGCTTTTATAGCTCTGTGACGGAAGAACAGCACCGCTGCTCAGGTCAGTCCAGATGTCTTGAGACTGTCTATAGTCGGGCACAAATACAAACGCTGAAGGGGTTCGTCAAAATACTCCCTGGCTAATTAAAAATCGGCAATACACCTTCGAACCAGCTAAAGCTCATTACTTTTTGCAGACCCCGGTGCTAATTGTGCTATTTATAAAATGTTATTCATTTAATTAGAATTTCTGACTAGGGATGACCAAGCTGGGAGAAAAAATCGCTGAGAGATACAGCCAACCAAAGAATCGACGTACACGCTTCAATGAAGCTGGAGCCTAAATCTGATGAGAAAAGTGTTGTTTTATATTTTGGTAAAGCATTTAATAAAGAATTTTTGCACCTGGCTATTTTCTTCTGGTAACAGTGAACTAGCACTGTTTCCAGGGCCAAAACCACTAGCGTTATATAAAATTTCAGCAATTCTAAATGATCCTTGCTATAAATTATCAAAAACCTTTATCAGAATGTTTTCTGAAAAAGTTGCTTTTTTGCACAGGGTGACTTTATATTTGCAAAATGACATAATTCAGCAAGCTCTTTAGTGAAAACCACAAGGGATAAATAACCTCGGAGCAATTAAAAATAATCTCAATAAAAAATACTCAAAATCATTTTCTGGATTTCACCTAGATGTTACTGATATTAATTCAAATTTAATAAATTGAAAATTCAATAGTAATTATAGCAATTAATACAATAATTGCAATAATTGGCATTCAGTTCATTTATTGTAGTAGAGTATTCAAATGCGTGCTGCGCAAATATCAGTAACATCTAGGTGAAATCCAGAAAATAATTTTGAGTATTTTTATTGAAATTATTTTTAAATGCTCAGAGTTTATCTATCCCTTGTGGTTTTCGCCAAAGAGCTTGCTGAATTATGAATAAAGTCATCCTGTGCAAAAACTCAACTGCTTTAGAAAAAATTCTGATTAAGGTATTCGATAATTTTTAGCAAGGATCATTTTGAATTGAATATAACCCTAGTGGTTTTGGCCTTGGAGACAGTGCTTGTTCACGGCTACCGGTGCTGCGTCAATAGAAAATTACCCAGTGAAAAAATTCTTGAATAAGTACTCGACCAAAATATAACTTAACATTAAATTGTCATCAGATTTAGGCTCCAGCGTGTCGAGCGTGTGCGTCGATTATTTGGTTGGCTGTATAAAGGGATCAAAATGTCAAGGAATGTATAATTGCAGCCGAATTATGGTAAAACCAATTTGCAAATCAATTCCGGGTCTGTTTTGATCAAAGTTTTATCACTTTTTATCGATTGATTCGAATTAGTTTTAATTACATCTGACTCTATAGTAACTTACCGGGGGTAGGGTGGGGGTGCTTTTTGAAAAATATATGCCAATTTGAACGTCACTGAATGAGGTGGTTTTAAAAAGAGCATGGCACAATGTATGAAATTGAGTGAATTAGGGATGTGCAAGATCCAGAATGTCAGGGGGTATTTTGAAAATTTTTTCAAAATTGAAAGAGGTACCAAACAAATTTTGCATTGAATTTTTGGTTAACCTAGGAGTCAAAAACTCATCGGAACATTATGACGGAAAAGAAAGTAAATACACAGACCTCTACACGTTGGAAATGCATAGACCAATGTGAGGGTTGCTAATAGCAATTTTTTTTGTTAATATGACATTTCTGTTCCGATGAACTATTGAGTTGTTGTGTTAGCTCCCCTTTTTTGCAATAATGACACCAGACTAATATTGACCCTCTTCCGCCCTGTTTTGGAGACTCTGCTTATTATACTAAAGTCATTATTTGGTTGACGAACTTTTCTCATTTAGGAATTTTTTCGACCCGGACTCATTTCCCTGTTATAACAATGACGACTAATATTTTTAATCAAAATGTTCGTCTTTTCCTTATTCACTGTGTAGTTAAGCAAAAAAAATGATTTAAAAAATAATTAAAATTATATTTTTTATTTAAAAAAATTGTTTAATTATTTTGATCACTAATTGATTTGATTTATAATTTTATTAGTAAATGATTTATTGCAGAACTAATTCGAATAAATCCATGAAGTGTACAAGGACATATTTCTATGAAGCTTATTGGAAACTGAGCCGGAGTCAAATTAATAACCAGTCATATGCTCTTAATCTATAAATCGCTATTAATTTACAAATTATTTAATTTGATTTCATTTATTAACGTTGAGAACAGAATTGTATTGAGAATACTAATGATCTGCATATTTATAGTTCGGGGAAATTTTTTAGAGCCATTACTTTTTCATTTTAACACTTGCTATTTAATTAAGTGGATCATTTTTGCTGACTAAATGGGAATTCTAGCATATATTGAGTTCATTAACATTATTATAAACATTTGGGAAAACTATTAATGCTTTTCCCAATGTTAGTGACTGTGCATAATGGCCATACCCCTGGTTGGGTGGCTGCAGGCCCTTGTGCAATCATCCAGAATTCAACATTGATTACATTTAATATAATTATTCCTGCAGGGTTAAGCTCATGGTGCATTTAGCATATTAAGAAAGGTAATAAACTGAGATTTTTAGCCGAATATAATTTGAAATTAATATTTGTTTACATTATTGAAAAGTGAGTCCACCTGTAAGTCATCCTCAAAGTCTCAAATCCGTCCAATTTTTTTGTTTTGTTTTATAATAAAAATAATTTCATTCAATACTTACATTGATTTCAATGTTATATTACAATAAAATACTCCTATTTTTATAAAAATCATTTAAACTTGCAATGAAAGTGAAATATAACTGTAATTATTATTTTTTTTCTCAATAATTAGATAAACTCAACGAAAACCTTAAGTAATAAAAATAAAAGTCTCATTAGTTTCCTCATCGGAGGCGAACTTTTGTATTAAAAATTAAGATCAATTCAAAACATAATTTCTATGACATCTATTCGACAATGATTTTATACAATTGAAGGCCAAACCAGTATTGGCGCCGGCACATTAATGCAAACTATCATAAATGAAATTATTTTTTAATTCGTATGTGCTGGGTCAATTAAATTTTGATCTATGGCATAAAAATACTCCGCAATAATTCATCTAAATTTTGCAATCATTTAAATAGTTTTAAATAAATTAATAATTATCTGAATAAAACATTAATAAATAGAGACCACAATTGAAACACAAAAATGCAAATCCAAACCTATTTGCTTGCAATCAATTGATTTTGAATAGCAATCGAATTAATCACATCTTTTAATGCTATAAATGCTATAAATTTTATGATTTTCTGTTCAATTCAATGTAATCTTAAAAAATATTTAAACATTACTTAAAGTTAAAAATCTAAATAAATTATTGCCGACTGAATCAGTGAAACTAGATTCACTTATTCAACAAATCCTGGTCATGCGAATCATATATGATTCTGGACCAGAGATAGACAATGGGTCCGACGACAGGGGGAGGGGTCAGCCAAAAATTTGGCCAAAAGGGGTACAAAGAATCATTATTTTCTTCCAAAAGTTCCCGCATTTTCGTGTTTTTCCGCAAAATCTTCCAAAATCAGAGGGGGGTCAGCCTCAGCCAAAATCCTAGGGGGGGGGGTAACCCCCTCTACCCCCTATTGCTTATCTCTGATTCTGGACCACTCGAAGCCTATGACAAAGTTGTGCTCAACTGTTCCCCATCTTTAACAAAGAGCAAAAAAATTAGTTCAGCGGAAAGCTGTTGGTAATAATAGTCTAGACTAATTTATACCAGGATATTGATTTCTGTTTAACTGGACAAGATTAAAGTCTACAAATCAGTTATAAAGCTTATTGGCAATGCTTAACCTGCTGGTTTTTAGGCCACTTCAGATGAACATCGCTTAGACGCCAGACAGCAGTTCCTGCATATCACGAATGATCCTGTCTATAATTATTTCAATGTTAGATGGATGTGTTTTGTATCTAGATAATGTCTAGCTTGATAATAATTATCTAAACCTGACTTTTAGTTCACGACAGAGTAATTGAATTTATAAAATATTTTCAAAAATAATCTATACTGTACTGTGAGAGACAACAGGCCAGAATGCTCCGAGGCAACTTGCATTCAAGGACGGGCACATTTTCCCCTTACTGTAGGAACAGGTTTGACTGAATAAGTCGGCGCAGAATAAGAATTAATTTCGATTAACTACTCATTTACTATACTTTTTCGGTAATATATTAGAATAAAAGCAATTTCTATAATATTTGCTTCAAATCCACTGCAAGACAGTGTAAATACAGTGTATTTATTGGGAAAAAACATTTGGCTGTAATACAAGTTCAGATGAAACGTGTTTTTGCAGTAATAACAGACGAAATAAAAGTGAAGGAAAATATTCCACTCATTTGTGATATGTTTTGTTTCGGATATATTCTAACAAACATTTGATTTTTCATTACAATAAATGTGAGAAAAACTTATTATTTTTTAATAAAAGTCTTTTTATTTAATTGTTTTATAAGTTATTTAACTTTTATTGTAATTTTCAATTAGTTTTGAAGAGTTTCTGCGATAAAAATGGTTACGTTATCTGAAATACAAGTGAATACTGAGACTTCAGACTTGACTGATGCTAATAATCTGACACAACTGGACAGTGCAGATAAAAATCAGTTTGAATTGACCATATTTGAAAATTATTTAAACAACACTGTTAAGTTTACTTTAGACAATGCATCGACCGATGAAAAAGTCAATTTGACTGCAAATATAAATCTATTAAAGTTTTTAAGTGAAAAATATTCTGTTTATGTAAATAATAAAACAGATGATTCGGATAATAATTATGGGATTATTATTATATATTCGCTCATTGTTTTCATATCATTTTTCGGTAACCTATTGGTCTGTTTTGTTATTATGAAGAATAAGACAATGCGGACAAAGACTAACATTCTTATGGCCAACATAACCATAGCTGGATTATTGATAACAGTGTTTAATATTCCGTTCAATATTTTGCGTATACTATTGAATGACTGGCCTTTCGGTGTTTTCTTATGTAAACTTTTGCCTTCAATTCAAGTGACTTCTGTGTGAGTATTGAAAAGCAGAGCAATATATATATAAATGTATATAATTAGGAAATCAATGAAATATAAGTTTAATTAACAAAATATGCAAAATATTTGCGTAATTCCCATACTTTCTGAACAACAATAATACAAAACAATAAAAACAAGAGAAATGTCTAAAAAACTGGTTTTTTGCGAAAGATATTCGCAATCATAATATACTGTACAATAATTTCGGTTTATATATAGCTTTTTAAACACTTTTCTTAGAAATATTTAAGTTATAATATCTGTCAAACAGTCCTTTAACTCATGTCAATCAGGCGTACGATATAGTGATGTTGAAATGTTTTCTATAATTTTCTATTATTTTAATTATTTATAACTATTCAGACGCGCGTTGAAGAAAAATTTGAAGCTTTTTCCTCCCGTATACTGATAGGCCTGACGGAAGATTATGACAAAATAATCTTGATAATTAATTTTGCTCAAAAATATCGTCAGTTGAAGACTTCATATTCAATTGATAATTATTTTTAATAACTTTTGCTAATTATTAATTAAATATTTATATAATTCATATGATATCAACAAGTTTCAAGTACATTTATCCTTTTATATTGCAGCTTATTTAATAGCATCTTCCCAAAAAATAAGTGTATATTAAGGAAAGAATATATTGTGAAACAAATTATTTCAAATTCAAGAAATTTACAAATATTTCATTTTAAACAATAAATAAATTATTTTGCAAACAATTGACGCAAATTTAAAGGCCAAAAGCAAATTCATATTTATCCAGCACAAATTGAATTTCTTGAATAATGTATTTTCAATTATCTCACTCGTCAGTTGAGCAGAAACAATTCAGTGAAAGAAACAAAATAAATATTAATTTGATTAACACATTATTTTAAAAGCTTTTTATTCTTACAAATATATACATTAGACTAGAATTGAAAATTACAGTTGAAATACAATTATCTTTTATAGTGCATCAAAATAAAGTAGCAAGGTGCAATGTATTTAGATCACTGGATGACCTATTTATTATCACTATTTCCAAGCACATTGTGGGTGGGGTGCCCTAACCCGACTTTATTGCCAGACTAAATAGAGTATATTTTGTGCTAACTTTCCTGTTCTTCAAAACCTTAATTGTATATTGAATTGCAGTCGAACTGTAAGAATAGGCAAAACATTGATTCAAATATAGTTATTAGAAATCGTTTATCTATTGCTCTCTTTGTAATTATTCTCAACATTCAGGTCATAAAAAATTGAAAAAACTATTCTTTTAAATATGACCACCGCTGAATTTTTATTATGGACAAGGATCCAAACAGAAAATTAACCATTATCGTCTAATTATTATTATACAGCACTTATTTGCTTTGACGCAAAAGATTAATCAAAATAATTGTTTTTAAATCACTTCAAAATATTTATACATTTTTATTATTCGTTTCAATTTTTTTTGTGGCTTTTAATTCTCTATTAATTCAGTACTCATTCAGTATAACATGATTTGTGTAAAACATAGTATTATTTCTAAAATTAATTCTTCACGAAATAGACATTCAATTGAATTATGTGTTTATGAAAATAGAATAAATATTTTACACATAAATATAAACTGATCTCTGTTCAAATATTCAATAATATTTTCCAACAATAATAACTGAGTAATTGCACAGATATTTAATAATTTATAGGCAATTGGAAAAAACTGAATAAATTATAAACAATGAAATAAATAATTAGTTTTAAATAAAGTGTTTATTTTCATGTTTCGATAATGTCTAAATTCATGACCATGATCAATTATATTACAATTAGAAGGAAGTTTTGCAGACAATTATCCAAACCTTGAAATTTATTTACATTTTTAAAGAATCCATTCGTAGGAATGGACTGGTATTGGACTGGGAGTAAAACACCGGTATACCCACTACCAGGATTGATCACTAAATGACCATGCTAATAGGTTTCTTGTATTAGGCAAGATAATCAGGATACCGGATCATGAAACATGTCATGAATTTTTGATTTTTAAGATTTCATCTTGTTCATTGTTACTTCCATGAACGTTAGTGGTTTACCGAGATCCGATTTGAGACATGTACTTTCTAAAAACCTAATTAATCAAATGAATAAAAGGAATAATTTATAAATAATTGCCAATTAATTGAATTTATTCAAACTGATCAATCAAAGTAATAATTGAATGCATGGCTTATTTTTACAGATACGTCGCCTCATTCACAATGACTATAACAGCTATCGATAGATATCAAGCAATTAATTCTCGATTCTATAGAAGAATATCAAACGTATTGCCAATTAATATAACAATAAAAATAATTTGGATAATCGGCTGCATATTTTCGACGCCGGAACTGGTATTCAACAAACTGGTTGAGTTCAAAATAGTCAACCAAACCCGTTGCACAGCCGTATATCCAGAGCCGCGCAACCTATTCAGACAATTAATAACATTAATAATATTTAGCACTCAATACATAATACCGCTAATGATAACAACGATAGCGTACATAAAGATAGTAAATAAGATCTGCCGGAAGTACCGGGGCAGAAATAATGATATCCAGAAGCGGATCAAGAAGACGGACAGAAAGATTGTGAAAATGTTGGCATTCGTTGTCGTTGTCTTCGCTATCTGTTGGCTGCCATTGAATTTGTTTCATATCTATTCGGATTTCAGTGAAGATATCATGTCTTATGATTCTATGCTATTCTATTCGTGCCATATGTTAGCCATGTCTTCGGTCTGCTATAATCCGTTCATATATTTCGGACTTAACAAACATTTTAGGCATGAAATCAAAAAATTGTTTAACTGCTTGTCTTTCAGTGCTAACAGCCATAAGACTCGAACAGAAATCAATCAATTGATTAGAATTAATAGGAATTTTGAATTAAATAATAACCATTTGAATGCGAATAATAATAATCCTATGAATACTAATAGTTATAACTTTAATTTTAACTATAATTTATATGATTTATCTCTAAACGACTCTATTGTTAATAGAAATCTTATCGAAACAGAAGTTTTATAATTGTTTTGTAAAAAATATAATTATTTGTATTGAATTGTAATTAGATTTTAAACTTTTTAATACCAAAACTGTATATAATATATAAATAATTCTAAGTTTTCATATGAAATAAACTAAAAATAAACTATCTATTTTATCTTGATTATTTATACTAGCCATAACATTATAATTATAATTACCAGAGACTGAAAAACCGTTATGCCTTCCCTTGCATATGAGTCCGGCGCCATCATAGCAAACAAAGGGTGAGTTAACACATCAGCTCAATAATAAGCAGGTTAACTTTCAAACGCAGTTCAAGTATGCGGTTTCAAATTGAAAGTTCCAAGTTCAAACACTTATTTTTTCAGCACAATAATGTCTTCGGCCGGAGATGAGAGTGCAATTGAAAGCCAAAATTTACACTGAGCATTGCATAACATGTTTGAGCAAGAATTTTATCATCAAAAGTACACGGATAAGAATGAATTTGTGCTGATAAGAAACCTCGTTCAGAGCAAAAGATACAAAACTATATCAAAAGTATACAAAATAATTAATAAGTGATTCGTTGCCGAAACTCATTTTTATTGGTTGTTATTCTTTGATATCCTTTTGATTCTTAGATAAAATTAATCAGGTTTAGTGTGAAGGCACAAATTGTACCCAATATACTGTTACAGTATCAGAGATAGGCAATGGGGGTATAGGGGTATACCCCCTGTGATTTTGGCTGACCCCCCCTTTTTGTTTTCGATGATTTGGAGGCAAAAACTCGAAAATGGGGCGCTTTTGGGATAAAAAATAGATTGATTGCACCCACTTTGGCCAAATTTTTTGGCTTACCCCACCCCCTCCTGTCGTCAGACCCATTGCCTATCTCTGTACAGTATATACAATATGAAAAACTTATCAAATGTTCGAATAGCGTCCTTAAATCACATATAACATGGCTCAGTCATTGTTTATCTATAGAATATTTTTAACAAAATATTTTCTATAATAATATATAGTATTTTGTAATCAATTTCAATCAAAATGAATGAAAGATATTCTACAGTAGAGTAGGAATTAATATGTGATTTAAGGACACTTTTCGAGCATTCGATAAGTTTCTAATATATAAGGAGCAAATATTTTTATTTAATGTTTAAGTTATGAAAACATAAGTTTTATTCAAAGAAATTGATATTTCGTATATTTATAAGAATTTTGATTTCATTATTTGATTGCAAAATAATGTCTATTCTCTCAAATATTTACAGTTATTTAGTGTCAGATATTCGGACGACAATTATTAGTCTATCGATAGCTT